>KV725077.1:0-33410 GCA_000500205.2 Phytophthora lateralis
GCCTCTAATTCGCAGTAGAAGCCGAGATATCGGCAACGATCTGTTCCGAAATTGGGGGTCCTATCGATTTGGCGCGCACGGTATTCCATCGGATCTGAAAGCAAAGCGAGTACTTGACGTCGTATCGTAGCGCCACAGTGAACACATGCAAATGTACCGGTGCATCATGGCAAAAATTGGTTGCGCTGCTTCGCTCTCATGGCATGTCGAGGTTCTCGATTCGAGGATCCTGTATCCGGGAGATCACTCGACGACAAGTTTGATCGGTTTGGCAAGCAGCCAAGCAGTGCTTGGAGATCTTCGTCGTTTGTGTCCGCAGGTCAGACCTCGGCGCAGATCTCATTTCTTTCGTGCAAGTGGAAAGCCCATGAGGCATGAGCGCCCTCTGCAAAAATCCACGAAGCTGTCGACAGCGTCGTCGGCTTGAGTTGATAGGCAGATCACTCCGAACACCATTTCCTGCAACACGTAATAAAGTTGTTGTTTACAGGTTGCTTGCCAACACTGATTAATGGAAGTTAGGTGATACGCCGAGCTTTCTCCGTGACGACAAGTCCATGTGCACCCAGGATAGCGCTGCAAGTCGGCGCGAAAGCTACGGGTAGCTTCTGAAGGTAATAAAATGGCGCCAGCGGGGGGGGATGCACTAGACTGCCAGCTCAACTACCCTGTCAATAAGCTGCACAAGACGACGAAGCACTGCCCGATATAGCTGCGCCATAGCGTCAACGCTGTTTGGCTAGAGCTCCCGGATGTTCTCGCTTTGAAAGCTTTTCCGTCCTCCAAAACCAGTTGATTTGCCAACACAAGTTTCTGAAGACGTTCTTGGCCACTTTTCATCCAGCTACTGGTGGTACATGTACCCGCAATACGTCTTCGACCTCTCATCTCCCACACTTCAGAAGCACCTGAGGGGAGTAAGTATGACAGGGATCCGCCTCGGGTGCGCAGCTTCTTGCGCGTAGCGTCGGTCTTGGACTAGGCCCTCGCCTTGGCCCACGTGAGGGGCGGCGTCTTGGTCCGTCGATTGCTTGGGTAAAATGCAGAAGACTTGGTAACGTAAGTCGCGCAAACACCAGCAAATTGAGGGAGTGATTAGGAGACTATATCCGTTGGTGACGTAGTAGTTCGAGAACGCAGCTTTCATGTGTCAACGGACGCAACCACTTTTCACTCAACGGGTCGTCTGCTCCAATTTCGTGGCATCGACTTGCCGTAGAGAGCGGCGTCGTCATCTTGTAGACGAAGCACGAGTGGCTTCAATGGCGAGTGGCGAAACGACGGTCGCTGGAACGAAGGTGCTTGCCTCGCCCGGATCGAAGAGCTGGCGTGGCAGAACAACATTATCTACATGCTCATGTTTCTAGGTAGCAGCAACTTGCATTTGCAACCTGCATAGGAGCTTGTCCAAGCGGAAGAAGCCAGATCGCGCGGTGCTTCAACTTCAGAAAGGTAGGATAACTGATAACCTTGGACAATTAATTATCTTCAGTGAACACTTTAAGACGAGAAGACTCTTGAATATTGTTGCTTTCTAAGGTTTGATATAGTAGCCATATCATATGTTTTATGCAACTGCTAAGTTTTTGCACCAAATTGAATTCCAGTGGCGTCGTCACTGCAGCGATGAATTCTTGCCTCGCCTGCATATCTTGGCTCAGGAGATTGCACACCTTCACTGGCATGTAAATACATGATCGGCCGGTTGTTCCGACGGTCAAAGCCTGCTCGGCCCTTTCTCGAGCGGCTGTCCAAATTTCGCTGATCTGCAGATATGATCTGACCGGTTTACCGCAAGGGAAAATGAGCTCCGTCGCAAAACGCCTCGGAAACGAGAATCTGCGACGCGAGGCTTACAAAGCGCCAACTGGTGGCGAATGTAAGCGCCGCCGCCCTCAGTCCAGAAGAAAAGTGGCTTGCACCACTTGCCAGTGCCAAGCTGAGACCTTGCTTGCTAAAAACACGGCCTTTTTCGCTGGAAAGTCCCACCCCGCCGTGCGTTCCTGTGATTGGCTGAAATACAAATCACTCTTCAAGCTCAGCTGATTCACGCTCTCTCACTCGACAATTCGCTCGACAATCGGCCACCCTCAGAACCTCGCATACAAATCTCACAATGGGCAAAGTGGCAAAAGCGCTCGGCCTCGGCGTCAAAGGCAGCCTCAACGTGTCGCTCGACTCGCACTACCTCTCGGGCGACCTGCTGCGCGGCTCCGTCGTGCTCAGCGTCACTGAGCCGCTCGATTTCACCTGTGAGAGACAATAGTTGCCTTTTTTCAGTTATGACACGCAGCTAACTCGAGCCTCTGCCAACTGCAGCGCTGGTGCTACGCATCCGCGGCAAGGAGCTGCTCACGTGGACGGAAGGCGGCGGCCAGGCCGCGGCCGTGTATCTCCGCGAGCATCTGCATCTGGACGAAGAGGTGCGGACGTCCAAGTCTCACCTTGAAGTGAACGCACTGGACCTTAACCTGTAGCCACTTTGTGCCGTATTAATGCCAGATCGTACTCAGTGCCGGACAGCAGTCGTGCCAGCCCGGCGAGTACGTGTACCCCGTTTACTTCCAGTTAGCGGACACGCTGCCCAACTCGTTCCACATCTCGGGCCGTGATGCCGGCGTCATGTGCCGCATCGACGCGTCGCTGAGCTACTCGGCCACTGCCGTCATGACGGTCAAGGGCAAACTCTCGGCCGACCTGGAAGCCAAGCGGCCTTTTGTGGTGCAGCAGCCGCCGGTAGGACAACCTGTCCGCTCGCTGGAGAACTCGACGTCGGCCGAGGTCCACATGCTGCGATTGATGAAGAAGGGCACATGCTCCATCTCCGCACAGCTGCCTAGCGACGTCCACGTTGCGGGGGACACGTTGTTGGCGCACACGAGAGTCCGAAACGACTCTTCGAAGGACATGCACAAGCTGTCCATGATGCTGTACGAGGACGTCTCGGTGGACTTGGGCACGTCAAACCAAAAGTCGGAAGGATCCATGTGCGTCAGTCGTCAGCAGTTCCCGGGCGTCCAAGCAGGGAAGTCACTGGAGCAGGTGCTGGACCTGCCCTTGGTGACCAAGACGTCTCCCGCTCGGCCAGTGTCCGCCGCTATCCAGTCGCACTTCTTGACGACCAAGTATCGCCTCGTTATCAAGTGCCAATTCCGTCTCTGTCGCAGTGTGTCGGTGGACTTCCCGGTGGGAATCCTGCGCAAGCTCGTGCTGGGAGCGGCATTCGCCCCAACGGCGGCCGTACTGCCAGCGGTGGTAGCTACAGCTGCAGCCGCATCGCCGGCGGATGCGGACGTCGAAGTGGCGCCAGTGATGGCTGTGGCCGCAGCTCCCCGGAGGAAATTGGCCAGCGACGGAAGGAGCTCGAGGAGTTCCCGGAGTTCCATGAACTCGGTCCGCTCTCCGACAGACACGCTGAATTAAGCGGAGCGTAGGAAGGCTGTGGCGTATTTACATGATGGAAGCATATACATTAGGATGAGGTGCCGACGTAGTGCACCGTGTCGAACTGGCCGTAGCGTCATACCTATATTACCAATAATGGCATGGAGTTTTCACTCACAGCGCTGCGTTGCATGGTCGAGTGTGGTTCAACCACGCACTGTTGGCCAAGCAGATAGAAGCGCAATCAATCCTGAAGACCGGAGGGAAGGATGCCTCTCATCACCATCGCGCGCAGGCTTTGCAGCTCGCATCGCATGGTTTCGCAAGCGAATGTCTGTCTCTGTCACTTCAGCTTCGGTCGACGAGTGCTCCGTACACCGCTTGACTGGTGGCAGCGAAACAGACACTCGAGACACGCAGAGCCATGCCCGTGGGCTGATTCACAATTGAAAGCGCCGCCCGAGAGTGACAACTTGTTGATTGGTCAACGGAAGCAATGGGGAAAGTGGCCAAATGCTTGGGGATCGGCGTCAAGGGCTCCATTCGAGTCATGCTGCACCGAGAAAGCTACGCCGCCGGAGACGTGGTGCAAGGGCAACTGGTGCTGCGGGTCTCGAGGCCCATTGAGTGCGACGGTGAGTTGGCAATTGCATTCGATGCTACATGGAATGTGCAATGCTAATGCGTTAATAATGGAGCAGGCTTGTCGATTCACGTGGAAGGCGCGGAGACGCTGACGTGGTCGGAGGGAGCGAACCACGCACTCTCGAGGTGCAACATGCGCGACGAGTTTCTGCGCGAGTGGATCGAGCGCGTCGAGCCCATTCCCAGTGCGTTCGAGCCGGGCGAGTACCGCTTCCGCTTCCGCTACCGCTTGGACGATACACTGCCACCGGTGTTCCGACTGACGGAGGGGTTTGCAGGAGCCCGGCGCGAAGTAAACGCCAGCATCGCGTACACTATCAAGGCTCGGCTGGGTGTTCAGGGGACGCTGGTGGCGGATCTGGAGACGTCGCATGACCTCGTCGTGCACCGGCCGTCGCTGTGCCACCCGGTGCGCTCACTGCAGAAGTCGTCGTCCGATGAGGTGCGGTTGCTGAGTTTGATGAAGTCCAAGGGCGCGTGCGAAGTATCCGTGTGTCTAGACAGCGACGTCCACATCACTGGGTCCAAGCTGTCGCTGCAGGCGCGCATTAGCAATTATTCCTCCCGCGATATGCACAACATCTCGGTGCTGCTGTACGAGGATCTGACCGTCGAGCTGCCGAACTGCCGACCGAGTAAGGGCACGCGCGTAGTATGCACAAAGGACTTCCCCGGCGTGGCTGCAGGCCAGCTTTTGGATGAAGTGCTGTACCTGCCTCTCGTTGACGATATGAGTGGACGGCCTGTTGCCCCCACGAACAGCGCCGCTTACGTTCGGTGGCAGTATCGGCTGGAAGTCAAGTGCCGATTTGTACTCAGCAAAAGCGTGAAGGTGGAGATGCCGGTGGTCGTTTTGCGAAACGTGGGAGCGCCACCAATGCCTGCGGATGAAGATGCAGCACTGCCTGCTATCGTTTTGGTAGTTCCAGAAGGACAACAGGAAGTGGGCGAGCGACCAATATTCATTCTGCCACAGGCTGTGGCGGCGATGTAAGCGGTCAGCGAGAAGAATATGGATTTGGCCGCAAGAAATATTTATCTTGACCTGCGGCAATACAAGAGATTGGTTCACTGAACAAGTGAAAATATGCGGCGTTGCGAACGTGTATGCAGTGACTTCGACAAAAGCATCGTAAGACACTGGTAAACGCGGTGGAAAAAATATCTAACGTTGCCAAGGATTCCTTACGTTTTGCATTGCCAGTTCCGCTTGCAATTGGCACCTGAGCGGAATGTTCTATAGCATGCTGCAATCATGCATTGCCTACGATACCGCAATTTCGACAAGGAACACATGCTATTAATGGCATGAAAAATTTGCTTCGCCAGCGTGGGTTAGACATCGATGATGATGTTCGTGTGAATCGAAGCTGTTTTACACGTTCCAGTACTCGGCTCCCAGATAAGGTTGGTTTCGATTCTGTTCATCGAAGCACACACAAACCCCTCGGTAGTGATAATGTTGGTTTGCAATACATGCACTGACGGAGCGGTTTGGCACGCTCAACACTAAGTGGCGCGAAACCGCGGTCCGAAGACGGCCATTTCCCATCGAAGTGCCAGTTGTACACATTCGACCATCCAGAAGTACGAGCTCTGACGGAGCGCGGGGGTGACCCCGCCGATGGTGACTTCGCAGTCCTGTCCACGCTGTTCGAAATCAATCCTGCATACACACAGTCAGTTGGCGTCGCGGTATCCAGACACACCGACAGACCGTACCAAGTCAGCGTCTCTAGCCAGATTTCTCGTCGTAGCTCTGGTGAGGCGACCAACAGATCCTGCACTTCCACACACCCACGCCGCAGTCCACGAGTGATGATGAGGTGGCCGGTCTCGGTGGAGACGCGTGTCACTAAAGCCATTGTGCCCACGGACGGAATGTCTGTCTTCTCGGACAGCACCCGCGATGCAGCATGGTCGTAGCAGAAGAGCACATTGTTGTCGTCTATGCGCTGCACCAGGCGGCATCGGACATTCATGACAGGTGCAAAGAGCTTCTCGGTCCGAATCGGGTCCAAGAACAGCTCCCACGTCTGGTTGAACACGAACCGAGCCGACTTGGCGCGCAGTAGCTTGGACTTCAAGTTGTGGAAGTCCGCTCGCTCCGTCAAGCGTTTCTCGTTCCAGCCACAGATCTCTCGAGCTCGATTGACGCTCTTGGCCACGCTGTAAGTTGGCATGATGACGTCCAATGACCTTGTCAGCTCCCTCTGACAGTCTGGAGTTGTGAGCGGCTTGAGCACGAGGAAGTAGGACGAGTTGGCTAAGTAGAGCTTGTGCTCGTTGTTGAGCATCTGCTGTAAAGTGGACGAGAAGGCCGCGGCTCGATGGAACTGTTTGCGCAGCTGCGCGTTCTCTACCAGCAGCTCGTTTTTCAGCTGTGCGATCTGCATGAGTTGCTGCTCCTTTGCGTTTGTTTTTCTTAGTGTGGCCTCGGACCCTGCTGGACGAGTCCTGTTGTTCTCATAGTCGGTGAGCACCTCAGCTAGCTGTTCCACTTCAGCTCGAAGCCTGGGGATCCTCTCCTATGCAGAAGGAGTCAATTAGTGCTACACCTGCACAAAGTGGTAAAATGTGCTAACCTTTTTCCTTAGGTATTTGTTACGCTCTCTGCGGCGGTTGGACTCACGTCGCTGCTGCTCTTTGGATAGAGGACCGGTGTTGAGGGGCTGGGAGCGTTCGTCGTCGTCGTTGACGAGCTCAACAACCGCGTTGATAGCACCGGCCTCGGCCTGTTCATCGAGTAGTTCGTTGCTGTTGGTGGGGAACGTGTCGACAAACGCCAGGAAGTCGCTTAGGAAAAGGTCGTCGGCCGGTACACGGGTGGTGGTGGAGGGGCCAGACAGAGGCTCGTCCGACACGTGACGACTTGGCTGCATCTTCCGAAGTGAAGTGGATGCATGATCAGGCGGCCGCGGCCCTATTGTGAAAATCGCACTTGAAGTCCCACGCGAATGTAAACGATGCTGTATATAGCGCGATGCTGCACCGTGCATTGGAATCGAGCGACGCAACAGTACTCAGCTGAACTATTAATACCAACTCATTTGTGAGCTCATGAAAACTCGTACATACCTGCATGTGCATGTGCTATATACTCGGCAACCACCCCCATGACTTTTGCCGCTGCTGGACTTGCATCTCGCCATCAACATAGAGCGCGTTGACAGCCTGGCTATCATAGGTCGGTCGAGGCTGGGCTCGGTTGGTGACCCATGTTGCAGCTCATTTTGTAGAGGAACTCCCGGCAACCGTGTTTTGTCGTGCAACCAGAGAGCGCTGCTCGAGGCAGAGTGTTGCACACGAGGCACGCGATGCAGGCATTGCCAAGAGCTTCGAATCATAGCCACACTCAAATGCCATCTGAACGAGGAAAGAGATCACTCGTTGTCAGGATTCTCCTCTGAACTCGAGAGGGGGGAGGCTTAAAAGTATGCAACAGCATTGCTGTTGTCGCGCCGCGGTTGACCTGTGCGTGTCTGCCCCATGCCGCCTAGATGCAGAGGGTGTAGTAGAACTCGGAGCAGCGCAAGAATCCATTCTTCATTTTGCGCAGCAACCCGCAGCAGAATACCTAGTAACGTTACCAGGATACCCCCCTTCCAACTCCCGAGATGCAGACGTTCTCGCTCGTCATCCTCTTCTTCGGCTTCCTCGTGTGGGTGGCCCCGACGGCCAACGCCGCCGTTTGCAACTCGACCGAGCTGGCGGAAGCACTGCACCCGCTGTACGCCAACCCGAACTACCCGGTCTGCGTGTCCAACGTCGGTGTGGCACTTCCCTTCACGTCCCCTCCAACGACGGCGCAGATCGCTGCAATGTGCGCGAGTGCTGCTTGTGAGGCACTGATCGTGATCGTCGTCACGCTCGACTTGCCTGACTGCGAGGTCGTCGTGGACGGCGTCGCCTACAACGTGCTGCTGGTTCGAGCACGCCGTGTGCAGCAGTGCTCATCTGTGAGTCTCTCGTCCAGTATCACGGCCAGTGTTTCCTCTAGCGAGGCTGGCGCTGAGAGCAACAAGTCAGACTGAGGCAACTTGCCATCACAATTGCATATTGTTCTTTTCAAAGTTAGATTGTGTTTTCAAAATTCGCTCCAGCAACTTTTCCTTTTTTTTACCAGAAGTTCAGACCGTGTGGCTGCAGTCAATGGAGCCTCGGACCAGCAGCTGCGAGGAAGACACCACCGCCGCCGCCGCCAAGGTGTCGGAGCGGAAGCGTCTCAAGCACCGCGAGTACGTCAAGAAGTCGTACAAGAAGAAGCTCGTACGTGCAAACGCTGCAATTCCATCTTCGTTCTCCTTTTTCATGCTGACCTAGTGTATTTCGCTGTAGACGACACTGGAAAACCTCCGACGTGAGCTCGATACTCTGGATAAGCAATACGCCGCCATGCTACTCTCCGGGGGCGACAACAACAAGCAAAACGACGAAGAACACGCCTCAAGCGCCAACCTCCTGGTCGATGCCCAAAAACCGACCATGCAAAAGTACCTGCAAGCCACAGAGACCAAGAAATGGTACCAGCAGGAGAACGACCGATTGTACCAGCTCAACGCGTACCACATGAAGGTTGAGAGCCGTATGGGCCAGTTGCTGGATGCCTCCGAAGCGGCCAAAGTGCCGCTGCCCGGGGTCTCTGCGTCTCGCCAATATCGCGTCCGGCCGCTGACTACAGATGCCTACACTAAGGTTATTGAGGATGCGACAAATGACGTGCTGCGCTTTGCTCGTAGCACCGACAAGCTTAGCACAGGGGCGCGCGTACTGGGCTGGACGGATCAGCGAGAGGTTCACGGACACACCCTCAAATTCGCGCTGCAAAAGGAATTTGTACTCACGCCCAGTGCTCTTTTGCAGCGGAGCTGGTCGATTTTTTCCAACCCGGAAGAGTTTCCTAAGATCTACGGCTCAGCACTGGATGTACAGCTGCATGTGCTGCAGTATGTTGATGCGGATACAATGCTCTTCTACCGGCGCATTGTGCCACCAGCAGACAGCTCTCGAGCAGTCAAAACGGTCTTCTTGCTGGCGAGAAGGCCAATACAGGAGGGCTACTTACTGCTCTTTCGATCCATTGACAAGGAACTCGTGCAATTTGAAGAAGTGGACGCCGACGGCGTTCCTGAGGTCCATTTTGACCCGGACGCAGCGGACAAATTAATGTCCGCCGAAATGTGGGTAGACAAGTACATTTGGGTGTTGTTCTACAACATACCATCAGAGCCCAAGAAATGTCTGTTTCACTTCGGTGGCGCCACTACCACCACAATGTGGTTGCGCGAGGTGTTGTTTATCGCGATTCGATGGGAAAACATGGCCGTGGGCTCCCAATTCACGCTCACGGCTGAATGAAGAAGATTCATACCAGCATGGTAGGTTTTGTGAGGGTGCAGACTTCCAAGTACTTCAGTACTACAGTACATAGTTAAATATTGATGAGCTCGATCTTATCCTTTACCCTGGAATGAAGTTTTCTCAACCCTGCAAGGTTATGAGGGGGCCCACCGCACGACTCTCCCAGCGGAGAGCCATGAGCAGCACTTCCAACATCCAAAACTGCGCGTTGTCTACTGAAAAATGTTTCATCTCACCACCAAATTGAAAATCCACGCCAGAGCCGTTGCCCCGATCCTCAAACGATGTCCAGGCGAACATGTCTAGCCAGACCACACGTGGCTCCAGGTGTCTACCTGTAGACTCAGCCACCAGACCCACCACCCCGTCTTTGGTTTTGGTACTCGGAACGCCAGTAAAGCCAAACTTGTCGTGGTCCAGGGCTCGGTAAATTGTCATGTATCCGTCTTCAGCCCGGAAACGCGACGAAAGCAGCAATGTCTTCATGATTGCATTCTGGCCTGAGCGTTGCAACTCACGGCAGAACACGCGGTTGTCCTCGTTTACAGTTTGGATGTCGTGCAAATTGGAGGTCATACCGCGGGAATGAAGAGCTTTGTACGAGCTTTCTGTTGTCATAATGGCCCACCCGCGCTCCGACAGCTCCTGCGCTGTCCGTCCTGGGAAAAACTTACATATCGAGTACTGGAGACGCTCCCCTTCCAAGCGATAGCGATGCCTCCAGCCCAGCACCTCCGCATTCGTTGTGTAGAGATCTCGACTCGTCCGGAAGTTGCACACCTCCGAATACGCCGCTCGAATCACTTCGTAGCACGCATCAGCAGTGATCGGCTTCAACTCCCATCGCTTTTTCTCACTGAAGTCAGTGGGCTCCTCTGGGCCACGACCTGCTGCCTCCTGCTCTTGGTGACGCTCACGCTCCTCGTTAGCACTTGCAGCCGACAGCTTCTTCTGGAACGTCAAGTGTTGGCTGTGGACATGCCGCAGGGTTGCGTTTTCTTTCATCTGCCGCTCCTTCTCGCTCGTAGCCTGCACATATTTATCGTGCAGCTCCAGCACAGAAGCCGATGGGCCTCCCACAGGAGGCCGAGTCCGAACGTAGCGCAGTAGAGCCGCATGCTGCGTGGACAGCGCCTGCTCCTGCTGTCGCAGCTCCTTCAGCAGTTCCTTTCAAACCGCAATATTAGCTACAACCCCCCGCAATGGAAGGAGAACGATAGTCGGTACCAGCTTCTGGTAGTAGCTCCGTTTGACCAGCTCGCGGTGTTTGCGTTTGCGCGCATCTTCCACTGCTTCCGACCCAGAGGCAGGGGATGATGACCGGCTAGCGACCACCTTGGGGGTTGGAGCGGCATCGGTTGAGCTCCGTCGCGAAGAGCGTGACGCCATGGCGCGGAGGACGGCAGTGCCGAGTGCCGGAGTTTCCACCGCGGGAAGCAACTCACTGAACCGGAAATCATCAAGTTTTGCTGCGATACTTTCTGTGGTACATACGTACTGAAATTATGGTAGCATTCAATAGATTGAGATACACGTACTTTGGTAGCCCGCTCCGTTCGCGTCCGCCCGAGCCACACACCCGTAGACTGTGAGAACGGGATAACATTGCTCATGTCATAGCCGATGATCCTCTCTGTTATTGGCAGCCCAGAGCTTCGTGTTAAATAGTTCTCGAGCGCTTCAGACCCTGGAAGCCGATTCCAATTTGCACGGATTCAAGGTCATACGCAACAAGGAGAACCGCACACTGAGGCAGGTGGGGAGAACACGTATATATCTACATGTAATAGTCAGAGTCAGACCTGTATAACGCCAGAGGTTTGAAAACCTGTATAACGCAGAATGGTGGTCAAGAGTGATGTGCTTCAAGTTGAAGCAATACATACTCAGCATTGCTCGGTCAGTTGATTTGGCGGCTGGCGAAACAATCCACTTTGAGGGCTCACAAAAAACTTGCCGCCGCCACGTATAAGACATGTCATGTAGTGCGTAGGAATTGACATCGCCATTCAATCCGCACAAGGTGAACCCACATTTCAGTCAGCACGCTACACACGTCGATGTGGGTTCCGGGGCTCGCCTTCATGGACTACGAAGCTTACAGCCACTGGCACCAGGACATGCACGCGGTGTACTCTTGTCGCGACTTGGAGCCCGTTCCAAAGCAAGTTTCACGTCTTCAAAGGATTGCCTGTTGGAAGTTTCACGGTTCGGTAGGCGTCGTAAAGAGCTGGAGTGTAGCAGGGCTGACATTTGCTCGCCAACCCACTGATTGATCAGTTGATCCATTGCCTGATGCGTGACAGCGACAGAGAGCTCTTTGTCGGTCGTGAGTGCAGGCTGCATCGAGAACGCTTTCTAGTTTGAGGCGAGCGCCGCTGGTGCCAAGGGCGTGGCTATTCCATCGCGCTCGGCGCAGTAATTCGGCTGTCCTCGGCGCTTTCGATAAACGAATATGCGCAGCCGTGCTTTTGCGGGCTGTACCGTCGTCCGAGCCAAGCAGCTTTTGCTCGAAAAAGAGCTTTGCGAAATCCGACGGCATGCGTCAGCGCCTCCGATTTGAAAGTGCAACGCGAGCTCGGCGCGCTGGACGCAGCCCGCGGCCATGACCATGGTGTCCTGGCGCGTGCTGTACTGCACCCACAGCTACGAGCAGCTCGTCCCACGCGAATAAGAACGCGGGCCCAACTCTCGTCAAAACGTGCAACCGTCCGAACCTCGTTGAAGTGGACGACGACCTCTGATTGGCGAGCGACCAGCGAGACCGCGCCATCAAAGCCGTTGACGTTCGTGTCAAGGCTGCGGCCACCGAAGTCGCCACACCCGCTCCCGGGTCTCGCGAAACCGGCCAAGGCGCTGGACGATGGCCCCAGCATCAGCCCATATGCAGCAGAGACTTTGGGGCGAGCGAGAGCGAGTCGAACTTGACACGCGGCAGTTCAGACGTTGCACCGAACTCCGTGCCACTCTTGGACGCGCAGAAGATGCACAATCTTATTCTCTCGTACGTACCCGCCCAAAGTCGCAAGTGTTAACGTTCCAAGGTCGCCACTGCACTCATCCGGACAGCCTCTTCTTCTTTCGCTGGGCTCCCTCGCGCGCGCCGATGAGTGGGGGCCGCGAGCTGCGAGCTGAGAGAGCTCATTCCCGGATTCGCTCGCCACGGCAACAACCGCCCTCTTCCACCCGCCGTCAGGGCTCCAGCAACCATTACGACCGCCATTGCCCCCACCGCCGCCTTTGCCGCGCAAACCATGCCGCAGTCGCTCTCCATCTCGCTCGACTTCTTCGACATGGACGACATGGCCATGGAGCAGCACACGCCGCTGTCCTCAGCGTCGTCGTCTTCCTCCTCGGACCTCGGCAAACCCAGCCCCAACCCGACCAAGAAGCTCAAGAAGCGCAGCAGCGCTAGCAGCGGCAAAGTGCTGTCCTCCAAGCGGCTCTCCAACGAGGAGAAGCAGGCCAAAAACCGCCTCTTCGTCAAGCGCTGCTACTACAAGAAGCGCGAGGCGCTCAAGAGCCTGCGCGAGGAGGTGGCTCAGCTCGAGGGCGAGTTCACCGCCGTGCTGGAGCGCTGGCAGCAGCGCAACGAGCACTCCGCCGAGGCCTTCCGCGACGGGAAGCGCCGCATCTCTCCGCAGGATTTGTACGCGGAGCTCACCAACGTGCGCAGCTCGCTCGTGGACGAGCAGCAGCGGCTGAACCTGCGGCTTGCGGACCGCCACCTTTTCCGCCAGCGATTGCAGCAGCTCTACGAGCCCACGCACTGAGTGCCGCAAAAGTGCCCACAAACCGAAAGCGTGTTTGTATCGAGCGTCGCCTCGCGCGGCCATGTCGTGTCGTTCTGGAGCAAGTGAACGTGCTCCACCTCGTGCCGTGCCTTGCTTTGCCGTCCTTATCCGGCCGGCTCCCCTCGCCTGTCGGCCTGGATCCTCCTATTTAAGCTGTAGGCCACCACACCACCGTGGGCGGAATAACCTTTTCAATCGAAGACTTTGCCTCCTCCTTTGCTGTTGTTGTGCTCGTATCCGTTGCCTGGACTTGTCCGTGAATCGGCCGAGATGGCAGGCGTCGTCGTGAGCACTGGCATATAGTTCCGCGCGTCAGCCAGCCGAGCGTGATCAGCCGTTCGAAGAGAACGATAGCGGGGTGACTGACCCTCGAAGATGAACTCCGGCAACTCGGATCGAGACTGCCTTTGCTGCAATTGTCCGGCGCCGCTTGGCGTCCGAAGATCGCGAGTCGCGCGTCTCTCTGTGCCTGCAGTCAATCGCTCAATCGCCCGAGGCAAGAACGGGCAGATTCGCGGCGTGCAGACTGCACTGCTGTCGGCGACAAGTGCATGGAAGGCGCGAAGCTCGGCTTGCCAATCGCTTGCTTTGCCGACGTGCAGCGAAAACCAGGCTGCTTGGGCTGCCGACGCCAGTCAGCCAGATGGATCGTTTCCACCCCGTTGAGCACTTCCGCCCGGTGCTGCCCAAATAAAACCTACACCGGACTCGGGTCCGCAGTCCCCAGCTGACAGCTAACCCCGCTGCGCAAAGAATCTCCTGCGAGCGAGCGTCCGCAGCCTGCCAGCTAAAGTGAGGTTTCGCCAATATTTCCCGTCAAACGCGTTGCTGAAGTCGATGCGTTTTCGCGGGGGAGATGCGTCTCTTTACAGAAACCGGGCCTTCCCCCTTCCTTTTGATTCGTCCAAAATTCGAGAAAATCCCGTGATTGGCGAATGTGGGTCCGCCTTTCCTAATGGCTCCCATAGTTGAATTGCCCAGAACAGTCATCAGTCATTATGAAGACCATGGAGAGCGACATGGCGGCGCTGGAGCTGGACATCGACGCCGCGTTCGATCCCAAGGTGGAGATCGGCGGCGACGGCTCGTCCTCGTCGGAGGAGGCCTCATCGTCCTCCGAGTTGCATCTGATGGCGCCACCGCTCAGCACCATCGACGACGACGACGACATCACGAGTCAGCTGCTGAGCATGCTGGCCGAGGAGATGTCCCAGAAGAAGCGCAAACGCAACCTGAAGACGGCCGGACCCAGCACCACGGGCATCCGCCATCGCAAGGCGCTGGCGCTGGCCTCGCCCACCGATGAGATCAAGCGCGAGAAGAACCGCGACTCAGTCAAGCGCTCGTACTACCGCAAAATTGTACGTGCATGTCTGCCTGGCCTGTTGGGTGGAGGGTGGAGGTGACTAACTGACGACGTGGTGCACTGGGTTCCTTGTCTGCAGGAGACGCTGGGAGAACTGCGAGCACATACCGAGTACCTCCGAGATCAGTACAACAGCCTGCTGGCCCAGTGGGAAGACAAGACGGAGAGAGAGAAGGCCGAGACGGCCAAGGACCCATCAGGGCTCATGAAGAGGTACTTGGAACTGTCAAGACTGCGCGACCGCCTCTGGATGGAGAACACGCAGCTCCACGAACAGTTCGAGGACCGCGAGAAGATCTCGTTCCGCTTCCAGAGACTGTTCGACGTCAACTACCAGCTCATGGACCACTCGATTGCCGCGCCCGTCGAAGGGGAGGACGACGAGCGTCGCGTGCAGACTCCTATGCTCATCATGGATGAGATGTCCTTCGAGAGCTTCAACAAGTTCGCGCAGGACGCACAGCGGACGTTCGAGGCCTTCCTGGCGAGTCGCCACCACATGATCACGACGGAGACAGCGCTCGGCTGGACCTGCTCCCACGTAGCCAAGGACAACTCGTTTGGCTACTATTTCGAGAAGAATTTCCGCCACAGCTCGTACGTGAGTGCGTCCCAAGTGGCGCACACAGCCTGGCAGACGCTCACGTCACCTGAGCGGCACTCGAAGCTGTACGCGCCGGCACTGCACACCCGCTTCCACATCATGCAACAGTTCGACAGCAACAGCTACGTGCTGTATCGCACGATGGAGAAGGAGGGCGAGGACTCGATCACCACGGCACTCATCATCATGACGCGCATCCCGCACCCGAACGATTCCGGTTGCCTAATCATCTGCAAGGGCCTGCGACGCGAGGAACATACGCTCCACGTCGAGTTCAGCGAAGCCATCGCGCTGCAGAAGAAGAAGGAGTGGCGGCAGTCCATGTACTGGATCAACATCGAGGAGGTAGCCGTCGACGACAACAACAACAGCGAGGAGGTCGGCGAGGACGTGGAGAAGAAGCTCAAGGTCGTGCACGGCGGCATCATGAACAACATGGGCGACCGCAGCCGCTCCTTCTGGTTGTTCGAAAACCTCCAGATCGCCCTCCGCTGGGAGCAGAACCTCGGTCTGGGCGAGCCGCTGAGCTAGAACGAAGCCTACGGCTTCACTCACGCAGGAAAGATTNNNCCCCCCCCCCCTTGAGTGAATGGGTGGCTGGGGGCCAAGAGCAGGCACGACAAAGACGCAACGTCCTCGGCAACACGAAGAATTCGATTCGCCTTGGCGCTCCAAGAGGACTGCAGCGGTGGCATTACCCGTCGAAAGTGTTGAGGCTCTGGATAGGAGAGATATTAGGTTTTGAGGTGAATCACAGGCCGCGGCGCCGTTATTTTATTCATAGAGAATTACTCCATACTCTTTTATAGAGGTCACACTTGATTTACGTCTCTGATGGCGACGCCCGCGCAACGCGAGCGCAATAGGCTCAAAGTTCGTCGGTGCTATTACAGGAAAATCGTAGGTGTGGCCTGTATAATTCAGGTGCTGAAGGCTAACGGAGTCTTTTAGTTGAATCTGAATGAGTTGCGGACGCAGGTGGAAACCCTTGAAGGCGAGTACGAGCGGCTGTTGCAGACGCAGGAACGGAGAGCGGCGTTCCATGTGCTGACTGACACTCTGAGCGAGACCGACGCGCAGTCGCTGCTGGACATGGCGCTGGAACCGCTGGAAGACCTCGAGGCGCTCAACGACCTGGAGCCCATCGAGCCGCTCCCATTGGAGCTTCCTGGTAGTCGTGAGAAGCGGCTGCTGCAGCTGGCGCGCGTTCGGAAGGCGCTGTACGAGGAGAACGAGTCGCTGCGCGATCGGGAGATGACCTTCGCCAAGGTTTACGGCAGTCTGCAGCACCTGGTGGACGTCCACGCGGAGGACGAGGACGAGGACGAGGCGGTGTCCAAGCGCACACAGCTCATGGTGTGGCGCAAGTTCCATTTTGACGAGTGCCTCGAGATCAACCGCGTCGCCTACGGGCGAATCATGGCCGATATTGAGAAGCATCGGTGCAAACCACACAAGGGCACGACACTCGGCTGGACAGACCGGAGGAGACTCGAGGACGGAGTATTGGAGTTCAGTTTCTCCAAGTTTTTCGCTACACGTTCGTCGTCGGAGCTGGCGGAGCGCACGTGGCAAATCGCCTCAAACATGAAGCGCACAAGTCGCTTCTTCTCCGTGTTCTTGAACGTGAACGTGCATGCCGTGCAGCATGTGGACATGAACAACGTCGTGTGCATGCGCACAGTGAACCAGGCGGACCACGACGTGGTGCTCAAGAGCCTTTATTTACTCACGCGCTTCGAGACGGACACGGGAATTATTATTCTGGTGCACGGACTCGACCCTTCGCGGCTCGAGGACAACTTCACCACGCTTACCATTGTGGGCAAGGCTGAGGTGTGGCAAGACGACTTCCGCTGGTACGCTATTCTGCTTTAGGATGACGTTTGAGACCGTGCTGTGTCTGATCTCGTTCTCGTACTCTCTAGGATACTGCTCGAAGACGAAGAGGGCGGCTGTCGAATGTCGTATGGCGGACTTGTGCTGGCAGAGCATCCATGGGAACAATTTTGGCTCTGCGAGGTGCTTTTGTTGACTTTGCGCTGGGAGAGTGCCGTGGTTGCGCCGCTTTTCTCGCTGCGTTGCAATTGAGCGACGTTCAAACATATCCTATCTAGTTGGTACGGGGAACTTCCTCTCTACCCATGACTGTCTTTCATAATAAAAGAAATAACGCGCGGGGTACTATCCTATGGATATATTGTGTGAACTTAGTACATGTATATGCCAGGTAATAATTGATGTCTACCTTGCAGCCCAGGTGTGACGACTGAGCTGCTGTGAAGTCCAGACTTAGATAGGTCCCATACCCATCGTTGCGCGGAGCTCCTCGTACACCATGAGCGAGATGATAGTGTGCGGGCCAAGACGGAACCAGTTCGGCAGCCACCCCTTGAAGAAGCCACGAACGCCTTCAGTGCGAAGCACTTGCATAAAGGCTCGGCCGAGGACATTGGATCCTCCGCTCTTGGATTCGTTTTGGATCTGCGTCTTCATCACGTCCATCGGCGACGACGCCGTGGCCGCCATCAGGCCAGCAAACATGCTCGATATCATGTGCACTGTCACACCTTCCTCCAGCGACGTCTGCGTCAGCAGAGTGTGCTTCATATGGTCATAACTCGGCAGTTGTGCTGCAGTGAGAGCCATGGCACGGAAGGTAGTGGCGGCAACGCCACGGTAGAAGCCTTCAACGAGGCCTTCCTGCTGATAGATCTGGCGGCAGGCGAAGGTAAAGTTGTTGTGGTAGCGCGCACCCGTGCGATCAGCCTGCATCCGGACCTTGACGAGATCCATGGGGTTCACCAGTGCGCTACCAATACCACCGGACGTGGCACCAGCCAGCAGCTTGATGTACAGCGGAGAGGTGGCGCGCTCGTCCGCCGGAATGTGGAAGACCTTGTCCTCGAACGTCTCCTTGACGATGTCGTACATGCCGAAGCGGATGCCGGAGTAGACGTACTCCCGCAGCAGCGAAGCCTGCCATCCCTTGGCCCAGCCGGCAAAGCCCTCCTCCTTCCAGATAGTCTTGAGGCCGTGGCCGAAGCCCAAGTAGCGCGTCTGAGCACCAGCAGTAGCCGTCGCGGGCTCCAGGGCCTGGAGTTGCAGACGCACCTTCACCACGTCGATGGGGTTCGTCACGGCCGTCGCGAGGGTGTTGGCCAGGCCGCCCAGCATGATCTTGACGCCGACGCCCTGCTGCCAGTCCACCTTGTGCTGGGCAGCGGCCACCGCCGCAACTTGCGTGAGCTTGGCGTTCTCGTGGCGCTGCAGAGGTGCGCTCGACGTGGACATGATCGCGGGCGGGGGGATGACGCTGCTGCCGGGTGCTACTACGCGCTTGGAGGCCAAACGGAGACTGCGGAGACGACTGCCGGGACCATCGTGGGGCTGCCAGCGATCGCCATGACGCTCGAGTCCGCTGACAACTTCACCCTACAACGGCTCTGGGAGTAGCCGGGCCAAGTTCTGCTTGGGTTTTGGTGCTTGGTTGGCCACCGGTCGCTCTTCGTCACACGCTCGGATTTGCTTGCCCTCGGGTTCGAGTTCGGTTTCCCCATTTTGTCGGCTGTCATTCGCTTTCCAGTTGTGCCACCTCGCCGGACAGCAAAGCTATGAGGCCTAGCACCGCTGGTAAATCTGCCCGGGATGACTCACAAGCATCTCTCGCCGGCAGCCTGGAAACACGGACCCGTTTTGTTAAACGTTAACAGGTGAGTCTTCATTCCTCCAAGATGGAAGGCTGGAGGCGAGCCTGCAGCAGTCAACGATGATTCATCGCCAGGACTCGACACCAGGCTGCACGTAGAGCAGTCAGAGCACAAATTGGTTTGATATTGGCATTCATAATACGCACTGTCTGCTTTTTGCTAGAACTCGCACATGGCACAAGGCCGATTTACACCGGCTTCAGACCCATGGCGGCGCGGAGCTCCTCGTACACCATGAGCGAGATGATCGTGTGCGGGCCGAGACGGAACCAGTTGGCGAGCCAGCCCTTGAAAAAGCCCGGGATGCCCTCCGTCCGCAGCACTTGCATAAAGGCGCGGCCCATGACGTTGGATCCTCCAAGCTTCGTCTCGTTCATGATCTGCGTCTTCATCACGTCCAGAGGAGACGACGCCGTAGCAGCCGTGAGACCGGCGAACATGCTCGAGATCATGTGCACCGTCACGCCTTCCTTGAGCGCGGTGTGCTGCAGCAACGTCTCCTTCATGTGGTCGTAGCTGGGGAGCTGCGCAGCCGTCAGCACCATGGCACGGAACGTGGTGGGCGCCACACCGCGGTAGAAGCCTTCAACGAGACCTTCTTGCTGGTAGATCTGGCGGCAAGCGAAGGTAAAGTTGTTGTGGTAGCGCGCACCCGTGCGATCAGCCTGCATCCGGACCTTGACGAGATCCATGGGGTTCACCAGTGCGCTACCAATGCCGCCGGACGTGGCACCAGCCAGCAGCTTGATGTGCAGCGGGGTGCGTCTGTGCTCTGCGGGGGACGTGTGAAAGACCTGGTCCTCGTAGAACTCCTTGACCTGGTCGTACAGTCCGAAGCGAATGCCCGAGTACATGAACTCTCTCAGTAGTGAGGCCTGCCATCCCTTGGCCAGCCCGTACCAGCCTTCTTCCTGCACGATGGTCTTGAGCCCATGGCCAAAGCCAAGGTACCGCGTCGGCGCGACAGTTCCAGCAGCAGCGGCGGCTGCCGAGGACGTGATGGCCGTCGGCTCCAGCGCCTGCAGCTGCAGTCGCACCTTCACCACGTCAATCGGATTGGTAGCAGCGGCGGATAACGTGTTGGCAATGCCGCCCAGCAAGATCTTGAGCCCCACGCTCTGTTGCAGCTCTTCGTGCCTCTGAGCTACACCCACGGCATGCAAGTGGGCTATGTGGGCATCGCGATGGTGCTGCGGAGCCACGTTGGACGTTGACATCAGAGGCTTGGTGGCTCGGGTGCAAACTGGAGACTGAGCAAAACCACCAGCGACGCGGAGCTGGAAGCAGAGGAGGATAATACTGACCTTAGATGACAAAGAATCCTTTTTTGAGTGACTTTTGTATTGAAAGTCTGAGTCACCGACCGTTGTGGAGATCACCGCTGTCCTTAAACCCGACACGATGAAAACTTCAAGGTAAGGTTGAAGATTGGGCTCGACTGGCGATGTGTATTCCAGTGATTCGCAGGGTTCGACGCTGTTAAACGGCTCCAAGTTGAGGTTTGCGTGCAATGACGTTGCTCAATATGCTGCCCTATAATTAGGATCGGCCTTGGGAGCAAGAGGTCCAAGTAGCCATCACGAGGAGTATGAGCGCTGCAGACAATTTGCGCGCGGAAGCTGCCGCAGTACACGCGCAAAAAGATGGCGAGCAAAACTGCTGCATAAGCTGCTTCCGCCTACTGCCATTGCCCCAGGAATCGCCACCACAAGGTTGTGACGAAGGCCATGAACCCGATCTACTGTGTGCGTCGTGCCTCCTCCTATGCAAGAGCAGCAAATCGCCGGCGGTACACTCGATTGGTGGATGTCCACTGCCGAAGCTGAGTCTTCTCGTGAAGGCCGAGGCAAAGTGCCAGGACCAACTGCAGCTACTGCGGGGTCAGCAAGAAATCCTAAGGCAGCAAAGGGAAAGTCTACAGGCAACAAGACAAGCAAAGGAGGAGGCTCTCGTGGCCGAACGGGAGCTGGCACGGCTACGGCGGAAACACTTTTTGATGACCCAGGAGCGCCGTAAGCGCGAAGAAGAGCTCAAGTTCCAGCTGTTCTACGTGGAGGAGCACACAAGTCGCTCGGAGCAGGAAGCTGGGGTGGACAAGCCCAAGAAGAAGAGGCCAAAGCCACCGAAGGTGGACACGCCACTCCAACGACAAACGTCTGAGCGTGCGGCCGAGATCGAAACTACCGATGTGGCTCTGCCTTATGTCGTGGTGCCGATGATCAAACACGCGGAGACCCCTCCTTCACATGCTAACATGAACAATGACAACAGCAGCTCTGCAGAGGCGCATTCGACGAGTTTGTGGGAGCGTCGACGGCAGATGATGGCCTGCTACTCGCAGGACCTCTCGCCTCTCATCGAAGGCCGCAAGCCCCGACGCTTACCCTTCCCGAAACCTGCTGCTGCAATTGCGCCTAGCAGCATAGCGAAACGCAGACAAACACCGGACAACAACACTCAGATCATGATAGTACGTCGCAACAAGAATCAGCAGAACACACACAAACAAGGCAAGAGTCCTGCTCCTAAGACTATGAAACTCCGCCCACTAGAGGAGCAGAAGCACTACACTATAGCGAATCCTCAGCAGCAGAACTCGAGCAATCAGTTTGACGATTTTCACACTCAAGGAAACCCCGAGGCGGTAGGCAAGCGGGTTACCCCCTCTCCTCTGTCGTTGCAGCCTCCGCGCCGGTTGATCGAGCACTCTGGCCCACTGACGGCTGAGATCAAACCTGTGTCGTGGGCGTTCGAGCTGACGAAAGATGTGCTGCCACAAGACGATACACACGAGTTCACTGCCGACGAAGCTGGGAGCTCGGTCCCCACAGCGCCACTGTATCCGGTTCCAGAAGACGACGAAGGTCTGCAGTTTACAATGTTCCCGTTGCAGCACCAGCTACCGAACCCCACTTTCCCTCCTTCCATGTTGCAGTCCCCAGTTGAGGTGGCGAAAGCTCCTCGATGGGAGTACTCGGCCGAGCGGCTCTCAAGTTTGCTGGAGAAGTACAACGTCTCCGTCTCGACCGCAACACCGGCACTGACCAAGCTATGAACAGCAGCTGTTGCATCACTTCAACTTGCCAGCCGACAACGAATATCTTCCCTGTCATAAGTGCCAACCAAATTCCAATGCTGGCATACAAATATAACACCACACCTGACATTTGCTCTTCTGCGTTATCCTGCTAGCAAAAACCTTGGCACTGGCCGCACCATAATTTACTGCTGATCGGGGGGTCTGCGATTCATTCGTTCTCCTCCCAGTTGAGAGTACGTTCGACGGCCTTGTTCCACTGGTGGATGAAGTGGCCTCGCTTCTCGGCCTCCATGTCCGGGTTCCACGTGGCGCTCACCTGCCAGTTCTCGCGCAGCTCCTCCACCGTCTTCCAGAAGCCCACGGCCAGACCAGCAGCATACGCGGCACCAAGTGCCGTCGTCTCGGCCACCACGGGGCGCACAACGGGCACGTTGAGCACGTCCGATTGGAACTGCATCAGCGTCTGGTTCACCACCATACCACCGTCCACCTTGAGCTTGGTGAGGTGCACACCACTATCACCTTCCATGGCGGCAACCACCTCCTGCGTCTGGAAGGCTGTGGCCTCCAGCGCAGCACGGCAAATGTGCTCGCGAGTAGCGTACGAGGTCAGGCCGACCAAGACGCCACGCGCATCGTCACGCCAGCGGGGCGCGAACAGACCGGAGAACGCCGGCACGAGGTACACGCCGCCGTTGTCCTTGACCTGCTTGGCATACTCCTCGACCTGGGGGGCGCTGTCGATCATCTTGAGGTTGTCACGCAGCCACTGCACGAGCGATCCGGCGTACGAGATGGAGCCCTCCAGCGCGTACACGGCCGGCTGGTCGCCGATCTTGTAGCCCATGGTGGTCAGCAATCCCTTGGTGGAGGGCGTGGGCTTGGTGCCCGTATTCATCATAAAGAAGCAGCCCGTTCCGTACGTGTTCTTGGCCTCGCCGGGGGAGAAGCACGTCTGGCCGAAGAGCGCCGCCTGCTGGTCGCCTAGGTCACCCGAGATGGGGATGCCCGAGATCACACTGTCCTTGTGGCCCGAGGCGTACACCTCCGAGCTCGAACGGATGGCAGGCAGCAGCGACTTGGGGATGTTGAGGCACTTAAGGATCTCGTCGTCCCACTTGAGCGTGTCTAGCCGCATGAGATTCGTCCGCGAGGCATTGGTCACGTCAGTCACGTGCACACCGCCGTCCACGCCCCCGCTGAGCTTCCAGATGAGCCAAGTGTCCATGTTTCCGAAGAGGGCGTCGCCGGCTTCGGCCTTTGCGCGCAGACCGGGCACGTTCTCGAGCATCCACATGATCTTGACGGCCGAAAAGTACGTGGCGATGGGTAGACCCGTGACGGCGCGGAATCGGTCGCCGCCCGTGCCTAGGAAGCCCTCGCCCTCGCCGTTCTTGAGGCGGTGCACGATCTCCGTCGTACGCGTGTCGTGCCAGACGATGGCGTTGTACAGCGGCTTGCCCGTCACGCGATCCCAGATGAGCGCCGTCTCGCGCTGGTTGGTGATGCCGATGGCCTGCAGCTGCGAGAGTGCGATGCCGCCTTGGGCCAGCGCTTCGCGCACGCACGTGTCGACGTTGCGCGTGATCTCGTCGGCGTCGTGCTCGCACCAGCCTGGCTGCTGGTAGATCTGCTTGTGCTCCATCTGGTACGTGGCCGCGATGTTGCCGCTGTGGTCGAACGCGATGAAGCGCGAGCTGGTGGTGCCCTGGTCGATGGCGCCCACGAAGGACGCAGCGGGGGCCATGGTGTAGGAGAAAGAGCGCGAAGACGGGGGAACAGACTCCACTTGAGCTGCACGAAGACACTTGCGAAGTGAGGGCAGCCGGACGTGCCGAGCGGCGGCGGGCGACGCCACATGGCGAATGATGCCTGTCAGCTTGACGAGGGAGGAGGGGCAGTTGATTATTGGGGTTTCAATATGGGCATAAGTGGTACAGCAACGTGCAATTTCGACACGTCGGACACATACATGCAGCAAAGACCTCGACGAGTTGTGCGTCCTAGTCTCGGTTCTCGATGAAAGTTACCGCTGCGAGTCTCCATGGCAGTGGGTCATGATAGCACACCACCATATTAGTAGTAGACGAGGCGTGCGTTGCCAATTAAAGCAGAACTGTCACCACTATTGCTGTACGAGGACGTCGGTAAATCGGCTCCAAAAACGTTGATTTGGACCCATTTTTAAATGTGTTGGTGACGCATTCACGTCGTTGTTGAAGATCAGCGGAAAGAGGGGATGTGCTCCGAAGTTCAAGGTAGATCGCCGAAAATACAGAGGCAGGCGCATATTTGCAAAACACGGTGAGCTCGAAGTAGACTTATCGCTCGAGTATGGCTGTGGAGGTATCTACATACGGTGGTGATCCACCGCAGAGTGGCTTTCGCTCCTAAATTGCACCGTAAATCGAAACTGCCGTGCGCTGTCGACGAAAGTGGCTGTCGTCGTCAATCAATGCCCAGTTGAACTTGCCATCAGGCAAGCTTAGTTAGGCGAGGTTCAAGACCGGAGCGTGACGGCGTTCGTTCGTGGGCGAGCAGCGCTGCTTCCTGCTCGGCGTGAAGGGGGCTCTCGGTCGCTGCTTCGCTGTGGAGGAGACGCGCGATGGCAATCCTGTGTCAAGCCCCAATCCACGAAGAGGAGGGCGAAGGACACTTTGCAGGCGGTGTCGTCAACCTGGGCAGAAAACGTGAACTGCCGGACGAGTGGTGAACAGCGGNGGGGGGGTCAGTGACGCGGAGCGAGGAGAGCTCGCACGGGACAGAGTATCCGGTGCTCTCTCGTGTCGAGCTGCTTGAGCATGTACCAAAGACTGCCATTGGGAGAGGTGGGCATGCGAGTGAAGGATAAAGGCTTGATCAAGTTTGGCATGGTGGGCTTTCCCAACGTCGGAAATAGTTCCGTGATCGCTGAAGAGCTCCCGGAAAGTCGATAAACTATTTATTTGCCATCTGACACGATGAAGGCACTCAGGCCTGTGCGCCGCCAGCAGATTGAAACATTCGCTCTCTGTATCGAGCTTTCGTACTCGCGTACCCGGGCATGAAGCTGCGTACGAAGGCTCGATATGCTGTTCAACGTCGCTGGTACGGATGGAAAGCACTGGTGCCATAGCGTTCACTCCCGTTTGCTCAGCTGTGATCTGCACAGTTTCCGCGATAGCGATTTGGTCCGCCCATTATGTTAGTGCGATAAACTCGAGTACAGTTCATGCACAAGGAGACATCGGAATGGGCTTACCGACCACGGGCCTTATTAATAGAGCTGTGGTCGATCTCGATGGTCGCGGCGACTTGGTGTATTTTTGTGTTTCGCGCGTCTTTTTGACCTTGAAGTTGCCAGTATCCTGGTAAGTCGCAAGTCGGCTCGCTGGTGGATTCACCGCTGGTGAAGGCTTGCTTTTACTAATAGTTAGGCAGTTTGACCAGCAGTAGCAGCGATGGTAAGAGAGATCGAGGAAAGGCATTTGCATGCGAGGCTAGTTGAAGTTCGGCAACTATTATAGCATCGCTATCCGCGCGGAAGTTTTAATCGGACTTGGTCTTCTCTCTCCTCTTTGTAGCTCTAGAACAGCTTTTGAAATCATACAGAGGTGGGGGCAGCTCTGATGAACAGTGCTGTTTTCGCGAGTGCTCATCAAGAGCAAATCCCGCTACATGTGCTAACCATTGTCGGCTGAGCAGTTGAGCAGGTGGCCTCTGACAGGGTTTTCAACGCAGCGAGCTAGAGCTGTAGTGTACAGCCGATCTGCCCCCGGGAACCGTTCGACGGCGCGCTGCCGTGCCGGTGGCCGACTCACGACTCGAGTGCACATGGGGCAGTATAAACCCGCGTGATGGGCCGGTTCTTTTCCCGTAGCCCACCTAATAGAATATCCTGTCCTTTTGCATCTTAAACGGATCTGTTTCAAGCAGTATCTGCATTATAAATCACCACCGCTCAGCCACATAGCCTCTTATTCAGCATGCAAATCCGCATTTCCCGGCGGACCTTGCCTCGTTGCACGTCTACAGCACGCGCGGGACCCTAGGTGCACTTGCAGGGTGCCTGGACTCGTGCCATTTCCCGAATTCAGCGCGACTGAGCAAGCCACTCGTTCCAGACGCCTCGCCATGGCCGACAGCAACAGCAACACCACACACAACCTGCTGCAGTACCTCATCTTCGCGCTGCTGCTCGTGATCGGTCTCTCGCCCTTCCTGCTCATGCTCTGGCGGAACGCGGCCTATCGCGAGCGGCTGCGGGACACCTTCTGCTGCAAAGACTGCAGCGATGTCTGCACGCGGAGCGTGCACTACGACGAGGCCGATCTGCGCACGCTGCGGGAGCTAGAAGCGCCGCCGCAGCGCGAGAGCGTGGGTATCAACGGGGCCTATCGCATGTACCAGGCGCGACGATCGCGCTTGTCGCTGCGTCTCGCGTCCTGGCGTGAGGACGTCAAACGCGGCGGCGGTGACGATGACCAACTGCACCACAAGCTGGCGCAGATCCAGGCGGCGCAATACCGGCGCCAGCAGACCCAGCCGGCGGCTTCTACGTCGGCCAGCAGCGCCCCAGTCAACCGAGCCAACTCGACCCCCAACGTCCCGTTTGACATTCGCGTCGTGGAGATCAATGATCGCGTGGACGAGTCCAACGCTGCGTCCTCGAGCGCGTCGGATCCTTCAAACGATTCGGACGAGGAGTCTGTGTACGAGCTGGTGCCACCCACGCCCAAGAACGAGCAACCGCGTAACGCGGCGGTGCGGACTGGTCGACGGTCAGTCGTCACTGCTGAGGAAGAGGAGGAGGAGAAGAAGGAGGACGTGGCGCCCCGCGACCACGAGATCGTGTAAGCAAATTTTGAACGAATGAAGTTATCATCGAGGACGCGGCAGGACAGTGAAGAAACAAACAAGTGCCGCAGTTGCCCTTGTAGCGGGCGTTATTTATTGGGTGTGACGTCTACCATATTTTAGACAGCGATCTACCGTCGTGCGCATGAAGGCGCATATTTAATAAAATGCCGCATTTGCAAAGTGCAAGAAACCAGTGCCCGTCATCATGGCAAAGCCAGCAGGAAAGTCACCTTGTAAGTAGCGCCGACTTCCCGCTCGCAACACCATGCACAAACAATGACCTCATGTTTCCTTGTACTGTAGAAGAACGACTTCGACTATCAGGCGAGGCTGCAGGTGAAAGCGCTGCTAAGCTTACTGTGTTAGCTGCTACAAATAAAATTGTTCAGTGCAGCAGCGTCTTGTGCCTTGTACTTGCGCGTGTCGACGTAGATCGGAAATGCAACTGCCATGTCCATGTCATCGGTCTTGGAGGGCATTTTCGTTGCCATGAAGGTGCGAAGCTTCGACTCGGTGATGGCGAAGTTCTCGTTTTTCGACAAAAGCTTCACCAAGGCGGGCAGATACGCCAAGTAGTCCTTGTTCTGACCTTGCAGCTCCACACTGTCGCCATGGTCTTGGCCGTTCCAGAAGACGTTGTCCTTAGTGAAGCGGATGATGAGCGAGGTGGCGTTCACAGCCGCGTCGTAGCAGCTGTCGTCTGCGGCAACCTTGGCGGCCGTAATAGCCTTGTCGAAGATGCAGCCGAAGCCGAGCTTCCACTCGCTGACAGGGTTGTACCAGAAGCCAATGTCCCAGAGCGAAGGCAGCACGTGCAGCAAATGTTTCAGCACCTGCGCATCGTTGATGAGCTTTGGGTTGGATGCAATAACCGATTCCATCGTCTTGATCGCTGCGAATCCGTTTGGCGGCAGCGAGGTCAATCCCCCCGTGGCCACACGCGCGAAGATTTCGTCCATTTCGACGAGCCAGTCCACTGTGTCACTGGAACTCGATGTGCTGGTGATAGCGGGCACTACAGCATACTGACCATTGACAATGCTGCTCGGGTCCATCGCTGTACCGGTAATGAGCGCCGAGTTAGCCTGAAGAGACGCTGCGGCGGAGGATATGAACAGGAAGGCGATCGTCACTGGTACACAAGCGCGCTGCATCGCTCACGAGAAATGAAGATCTGCGTGGTGGGGTGGAGCGGTTATGCGGGGCGTTGCACGTTCCGTTCGGGAGAATGCGATGCGAGGCTGCGATGTTCAACGCGCTTTCCGAAATGAAAATGCAGGCGGCTCTTCACTGGCGATCGAGGCATACTGGGCGATACATGTGTCAACGGCTTTCTTGTCGCCAGCGTTACCAGCCCGAAGCTCCAGCAATTCGGTCCATGTGCTGTGAACAACAGCTCAGTCAAAATGTGCGATGTCAGGTGAGGCCGTTTTCTAACGTAAAATTCACACTAACTATTCCTGATTTGAACCTGCCCGCTGTGCCAGGGGAGTGTCCAGGCCATTCCTCAATCCGCACCCCATGAAAGCCCAGCAGCAGCAGCGTCGGCGACGTCTCCGGAGGGTGACGCGCCAGACGGTGGGCGTAGCAGTCGTGGTCGCTGGCTGCGTCACGGGGTTGGTGACCATGAGTCACCGCGTGCTGGCCGCCTCTGGCCCCGCCCCCCGCGCGCTGGCTGAAGGATCGTCGTCGTCGTCCTCCTCGGACTCTTGCGGCGAGCTGGCAAGCTGGGAAACGGACGGGGGCATCGTGCTGTACATTATGGCACTGGGCTACATCTTCGTGTCGCTCGCCATCATTTGCGACGACTATTTCGTGTCTGCGCTGGAGAGAATCTCCGATGCGTTGGCGCTGTCGCCCGACGTGGCTGGAGCCACCTTCATGGCCGCCGGTTCGTCCGCCCCCGAGCTGTTCGTGTCTCTGGCCGACAACGTCTTCAAAAAACCAGCGGAGAGCTTGGGCGTCGGCACCATCGTGGGCTCGGCCATCTTCAATATCCTTATCATCATCTCGCTCTCGGGACTGCTAGCGGGTCAAGTGCTCAAACTCGACTGGCGTCCGCTGCTGCGCGACTCGCTGTGGTACACGTGGGCGATCGCTGTGCTGACCTTCGCCGTGTGGGACGGCACCATCGACGTGGTGGACTCGGTCATCATGGTCTGCTCGTACGCGAGCTACATCGGCTACATGGCGTTCAACGATCGGGTGGTTAATTTTTGCTGCAAGCGCCCAGATGCAGAACTGGAGGAGGAAAAAATGAAGATGACGACCGTGTCCGCCACGTCGACCGCGGAGGTGATCGTGACCACGGGCGACGTGCAGCAGTCGCTGGAAGAAGAGGGACGATCGCACAGCCGCGGCTTCCTAGGCGAACAAGACAAAATGAACCCCATGCTACGCTCCAAGTATCGCATGTTCCAGGCACAGCAATTGCTCCAGCGCACGAATTCAATGGGCGAACTCGTGGATGTTGAAGCACCCAGTTCCAGTGGAAAGGTTGCTGTGAAAGCTATCTCACCATTGCGCAGTCCACAAGAACAATCGAGTGACGTGACGGAGGCGAAAGATGAGCAGGAGAAATTGCCTAACTACTTTGACGATGTGCTGGTTCCGCCTTCAGGTATGCTGGCCAAAATGTGGTTTGTGTTCACGTGGCCCATCGTGGCTTTGGCTCGCATCACGATTCCAGACTGCCGATACCCTGCATTCTCTGCAGCACCAGGCTATTCGGCGACCTTCATGATCTCCATCGCCTGGATTGGTGTGCTCTCGCACTATACTGTCGAGTTCGGGACGAAGTTCGGATGCATTACTGGCATCCCGTCGGCGCTCATGGGGCTCACAATTATTGCTGCGGGCACGTCCATTCCAGATGCGCTGAGCTCTATCCTGGTCGCTCGCGATGGTCACGGCGACATGGCTGTGTCTAATGCGCTCGGCAGCAATGTGTTCGACATTTTGTTCGGTCTGGGGCTTCCCTTTCTCCTGTCTAACCTCGTCTATGGTGAGACCGTACCTGTGTCAGGCAACGACTTGGATATCTCGATCGCGATTCTGTTTGCTGTGCTGCTTTTCGTGGTGGCCGTGCTGGTTACCTCGCGCTGGAGGCTGTACCCGCTTGCTTGCGCGTTCCTGCTGATGCTTTATGTGGTATACGTCATTTTCTCGTATTTGCGAGGGTTAGATATTATCTGAGGGTGACCACTTCAACTTAAGAACACCAGTTTTCCTGGAAATACGTAAGCTTACCATATTCAACAGGAAGGGAGCCAGAGAGAAAAAATACTAGTTCAACGACTGAAAAAGAGACGTTGTAAGCACGGCCAAGTAACCCAGAAGGTTGTTTGCAATACTACATGTACATGTATAATACACCCAGACTCTGGTGTTTACATGCAACCCGTCTTTTGTTTCCGCGCTGTGGACAGAATCTAAGAGGATCGCAGGCCACAAGTTGCTGGTGGTGACATGCATTGTCTACCAACATTTGATTTGGAACATGTACATGTAGGGTCCCTTGTGAGATTGGGGATTGCGCTTCGAATTTTGCAACAACACCACAAGTGCCTCAGTGTCACACACCTCGGCAATTGAGTCGACTCGCCGCAGTACACATGTACTGCAGTCGTCGTACATGTCCAGGTACATTACTACATGTACACACTACCCACGCTTTTGTAGTGGCTGCGCAAACAACTCCAAGGACGACTGTGCAAGTTTGTGGCACACGAACGGCGAGGAGCGTTCTACTTCCTGAGGAAGACGAGTACCAACTCTGCAGTCGGACGGACTCTTTGACAGATAGGTACATCAATGCTGAATCGAGCGCAATGTGGACAGCTTCGACTAAACGTGAGTTCCGCCGCATTAGCAAGCCGGACCAAGTGTACGCCGATCACGTGGCTCCTCACATGTCGCTGTTGAACACTTTTCCTCCGATGGGGTAGAAATTCCACCGTGGCATTCAACAACGGTACCGGTAGCCAGCCAGCCATGTCAACACGGAAGTTGGAGCAACCGTACATGTACATACATGTACTGATGCTCATTTGCGCGGGTCGCATGCGCGCTGTAGTTGTGAGCAACAGCTGGGCGCTTAAGCTGGGTTAGCGCGACGAGAGCAGCGCCAAAAATGAAAAGAAACGCGGCCTACTGGCGGCCCTTGTCCGCCGGCGTGTGCTGCAGCGATTTGAGTGGAGGCTTTTGATGGGCTCTCACGTCGCTTCGTTATTATGTATTGCAGGTCAGATGACCAGGGGATGTATTGAATATTTCAATTTACAGCGCATAAGTATCACATAACAGAGGTATGGCAAATCTGCCGCTCCCATCGCGTGTATTTTTTTCAATCTCGCGTCGATGCTAGCCGAGAGAATCCAGCTCGAGCGCGCAGAGCGCTGTGGCTGGCAGTAAACCAATGCGCAGCTTTGGGTCGCAAGTCGCCGCCGCGAGCACATGCGAAACGTCTCGCGCGAGCTCGGAGCAACGCGTCCTTTTCTTCCGCGACTCGGTTGCATCTGGCATGCTGACGCTGGCACCTGGCTGGGGTGGCGTAGCGTGGGTCATTCTGCTACTTTCTCTGGCGAGCAACGAACATGGCGAGCCAGCAACCCAAAAGCGAAGGCGACCCGGAGCTGGATGCCGCGGAGGTGGAGCGACGACGTAAGCAGCGCGACCTCAAGCGAAAGTCCCGCGAGCGGAAGAAGGTACGAGCTCTGCCATGGCGGAAGAGTTTGGACGTTGCTATTGATTGAGCATGCGTTCCCTTTGCGATCACAGAGAAATCTACTGGAGTTGCAGACAACCGCGCAGGCGCTTGAACTTGAGTACAAGCAGCTCTTCGCTGCCAAGTTGGTGAGGGAGCAGCAAGGCAAGCAAGTTGAGAGTGTGACGGTGAAGAGCGAGCCTGGCAGCACCGAAATCGAGCAGACCCGACTGGTCGAGCTGCAGGAAAAATACAAGACCGTGCGGCAGGAGATGCATGAGCTGCGTGAACAGATGACCGGCTTCAAGCAGAAGCTCGAGGAGTACGAACGTTTCATCGCCATGCTGGATGGCCATCTGATGGGCTTTCAGGACACACAGGAGGAAGAACCAACGAGTTGAGCGTGCGATGAGTGGTGCAAGGTGCAATCTATGGTACAGCGGACACGATGGATGCCCAAACAGTCAATTGGAAGCATAAAGGGCAGGAAAGCTTGTAGATAAATGGACGCCCCAGAAGTGGGCGGGTGCGAGAGATGGATATCGAGAGGGTAATTATCAATCAACACGCGGATTTATAAGCGCAGCTCCCGAAGCAGGGAGCTCCGCTCTTCCGCGGCATGAGCGAACGAAGCCATTTTACGTCGTCGTGCAGAAAGGATAGGCAAGCCCCTCCGTTTCCTTTTCGTGACGATTATTAGCCCTAGGTGGACGTAAACATCGCATCTGGCGCTAGCGAGCGGGTTCATAGCGGGGGATGCTATTACTACAACCTGTATTTGGTCGCAGTCTTGACTGGCCCTCAGCACAGTCGTCTCCAGCATTGGTATGGTACTATAGGAGGGCGTATTCATTCACCAGCAAGAAGGTGGTGTCGCTAATACCACAGAGAGCACAAAGCACAGCATTGATGCTACCGCGCCTGTGAGCAGATTGCAGTCGCGAAAATAATGCACCAACCGACTAGAGCAACGAAGACTCATCAAAAGTGCGCCAATAAATTAGTGAAAGATGCGTGAAGAAACGTGAGTCGACTACGAAATACCATACCGTGTGGCTCTAGGAGGGCGACTTCAACATGCCCGCACGACGAACCTAGTGAAGGCCACATGTGAATGAATTTTTGCGCCAGCGATATCGGTATTATAATGTGTACTTACTACGAAATACAACATTGATGACTTAACGGCGAGCTCTCCAAAATCTACACTTGTGACCGAATATCCAACATGCAGCTCCGTACCAGATTGCACACCCTGCTGAAGCCCCAGCGTTTGGCGCGCTTGCTTTAGCGGAAGCCGTCCATAGATCTAGATCTACATGTATGCTGTGACTAACCTAACTACAGTAATCTGCCTCCTCAGCGAACGGATCAAATCTAATAAACTGTATAAACTTAATTCTTCTATTGTCTCAGCACGGGCGATACATTAGCCTCTATATCAAATATACTTGCGTTCTTTGTATATATCAGGCGTTCGCTGACGAGGCAGATTACTGTACTCACTTTATGGTATTGTGGTAAGCGGCACAAGAACGAGAACTCTACAGAGTAATGGCATACATGTATTTACGAAGGTAAATTTCTGCTCGTTTGACAACAGAAACACAAATAGATGCTTCCAAGGAACGAACTCTAGTCAATTTTTTTTGTAGCTCGCGCTCAAGAAAACATGATCATTCCGGGAGTAAAGTTACTGGACTTTCGCCAAAAAGGGTGGCTATTTGAAAAAAACATGCCAAAGTGGACAGTCGTCGCCAGATGTGGTGGCTGATTACTGGCTTTTGAAAAAGTGGAGCCATGTGGTAGTAAGCGTTTGCCAGCCACCACTTTTGGCGAGCGGCGACAGACAAACCACCCTTTCTGTCTTAATTGTTGATACTAGCCGAGCGCCGCCCGCGTTGCGGGCGGTGGGTGCATGTTTGGTTGGTGCCCGTTCGCTCGCTGTTCCAGCTCGCTTCA
>KV725084.1:0-21382 GCA_000500205.2 Phytophthora lateralis
CACACGGAAGAACAATGGGTCTCCCCCTTTCATAAGTTCTTTTGCCGAGCAACGGTGTTGGCCAACGTGGCCCCGTTACACGGGTATTCTTCACGCGGTCGTCGGTGGTCTGCGATCGGGTCTTGGGACAAGTCGATCACGTGGGTGTCCTTTGGGTGTGCTGCTATAGCCCTTTCCGTTGCTTGCCGCCTCCTCTTGGCGGGATCTTGAGTTGAGATGAGAGTATGCGATCGCACCCCGGCCACGCTATCCAGGTCTGCGTCGTGTCCTTCGTTGACTTGGTGAGTCCTTCGTCGGGTAGGCCAATGTAGTTCCTTCCCCGGAAAGTATGGACGCCACTTGTGTGTTGCAAGGCAAATCAGAATCTATTTAAACCAAAAGGTAAAGGCCCTAAAGATCTCTCCCTATCTCACTTTCTCCCTATCCCGATTGCGCATCTCCTGATTTCACGTCGTAGCTCGACCTGGATTTCCTGTACCAAGATCGTGGTACCCGTAACGAAAAGATCGCTCCATTGTACCCACAATATACGTGATCGCCCTGTACCGAAATGATGATACCGCGTCCATTAGGTGCAGATCCTGTATCGTAATGTTTGTCCCATATCAATCTGGATCAGATCGCGTACCGAAATGATTGCTCTATATCGATCTAATCAGGTAGGCATGGGTGATTACGCCATACTCGTCAGATCGCATGTATCCACTTCGGGTCGGAGACTGATGTCTTCCGAACGTAACTGGACATATCTGGACACATCCGGACACCGCCGAAATCCTTCCATCGAGATCCCCCGAAACGTGATCTCATGCTGTCAGTCTCTCTCCAGATCGCTCAATCCTTCCAACTGGCGAGCCGCTTCACCTCAATGTCGTGTAAGAGAGAGAGAGTGCAAACTATAAAATGCCACCAAGCGTTTTGACAAAACACACGTGATGTACTGTGTTGCTCCTTCTGTACTACTATAGGTAGTATTAGTTCAAACCAGATGTAGTAGTAGTTTAGTCGCCTCCGACATGACCTCAATTATCACGCTCGTTTTTCTGGCGTTGTGCTCGCGTCCACATTCTCTCGTAGGTGCGCCACAGGTTATACTTGTAGTTCTTGAGCAGGTCAGCCTTCGTGCCAAAATTGTTCAGCGCGAATCTCATGTCCGCTTCCAAACCTGTAGTGTTCGACTACGATACGATCGTCAGAGTTGCCAAGGGCCAATTGAGTGCAGTACAGAAGACCAACGGGCAGCTTCGATGTAGTTCAAGTACTTGTTCGCGCGGATGCCGGGTGACACAGCACAACACCCACCAATCGGAACAGGCAGAGCTCGACCGTAAAACTCGGATGGTGATCACGACTTCGTTGGTGACCCGGAGTGGGTAAGTAGCTGCTCCTGCACCCGACGTCACCCATGCTCCTGGGTTGTTGTTTGCATGTTGTTTTCTCTCCTCGTAGGATAGGCTAGCTAGGGACAGCTTAGTGAGTTCGATCTCCCTTCAATTCAATTCATTCTGTAATTTTCCATTTCTGGGACACTACAATTGGTAGCACTTGATCCGCGGTGGAGAGAGTCTTCGTTGTTTTCCGGTCGATTCGTTGTGTCGCCGCCGCTCTCCTACACTTCTGCCTCCGCGAAGTAATTTCGTGTTGACTACCTGGACCACAGACACCAGGTAGTTACTTTTGACCACTCAGCAAGCCCGCTTGCTGAATTTCGACCAATCCGTGAACTTCAACTTCAACTTCGACGTCTGCGCTGGCTGACGCTAACATGGAGCACCAGGCTGGTGGTGTCCAGCCGAATCAGTTCATACACGCAATTGAACACATCGCAGCGAGTATGAACCAGTAAATGCTCAGATATACCACGATTTCCAGTCTTACCTTTAAGAGTATCAGCAACAAGCCCAGCAATAGCTGCAGGCGCAGCAGGTGTAACGTGAGCACAAGATCGAGGGCATTAGCATGCCAACTTACCATAGCCGCCCAAATGAATCGGTTGACGAGTTCATCTTTCGAGCCAAACTCTTCATGCAAGGGAAGTGTATTGACTTCGTGAAACCCCAGAATGGTCCGCGTGTCGTGGCTATGCTCGCCGCCAACCTCTGTGACGGAGCCGCGTCATGATATCACGCGAATGTGATGGTAGAGCACGTTGCCTACCACAACATCGATGAACTTCAGGCTGCCTTGACTGCATAGTGTCTGCTTCCTGATCAGCAATTTCGCCTACGGGCAGAACTCCGTCGATGCAAGCAGTCTAGCTCCGTTATTGCTCAGATCCATGGCATGCATCCGCTAGATCAGGTGGACCATTTTTGTGAGGGCCTTAAATCTGAGACCAAGAAAGAAGTCACATATCTACGCTATGCTACGCGGGACGATACAATTGCCGGTGGACAGGCCTACGAGCGCGCGGACTTCTCAAGCAACCGTGGTCGAAATCCGATCTTTTGCGCCCTGTGATGGTAAGCTCATTAGTGGTTGCGAATCCGGGCCCAGCTATCGCAGCCCGGATCACGGAACTGTACATCACAGACCCAATATGTTTGGAGATACTGCAGCGGCTGCGATCACCCTCGATCAGCCGATCGGATCGGTATATACTGGAAGGGGGATTCATTTGGGGTCAGAGACGGCGAAGGAAAACGAGTATTTTTGCCTCGTGATGACCGACTGCTGCTAGATGTTCTTATTCAGTATCATGCCGAATCCACGGTCGCGTACCCGGGAGTGGTTCGCACCTACTTGGCCGTTAGACAGAATTTTGTGTGGCCTGGAGTACGATCTACTATTGAAGACTATGTTCGGACGTGTGAGACCTGTATACGGAACAAGACGGGTGAACGCAAAACAGGCCTGCTACAACCGCTTCCTATTCCTGAAGCTCCGTGGGTGGACATTGCAATGGATTTTGTGACGGATCTTCCCGTTTCCGGGGGATACGACGCCACTTGTGTCATCGCCTGCAGGTCGAGTAAGCGTGCACGCTACCTGCCGACTCGGAAGAACGCGAATGCAGAGGAAGTAGCCCGCAGCTTCTTTGACAACATCGTCATCATTCATGGTGTTCCCCGCTCTATCGTGTCAGACAGAGACCCAAAGTTATGGTTAAGTTCTGGCAAGCCCTGATGGCTACACTTCATGTCGAGCTATGCATGACGGTATCTCACCGAGCTCAAGCCGACGACCAAAGTGAACGGCAAATTCGCACTCTCGAAGACGCGCTGCGCTGCACGGTTTCGCACTATAGAGATGACTGGAATGAATGGCTCACTAGCATCGAGTTTGTTCACGCCTCGTTGACAAATACTTCCACGGGTAAGACACCAATGGAAGTCGGTACCGGACGCAGACAAGTACCACGTCTTTGGGTAACCTCGGACTCGTGTATTTTCATCGAGGACCGTCAAGCAGCCATTGGCTATGTAAAGGATAGGCTGGCGAAGACCAAGGAGCGCCAGAAGCGGTATTATGACCTGCATCGTACAAGCACGAGCCGTAAGACCTCTCATTTCGTGTGCGTCCGTGCCAAGCTGCTGAACAAAAACTTTGGAAGCCCAGACTAGTAGTGCTGTGTTGCCCGGTATCCGCACGAACAAGGAATTGAACTACATCAATGCTGTCCGTTGCTCTTATGTACTGCACTCAATTAGCCCTTGGCAACTCTGACCAGCGTGGCGGAGTCGAACACTACATTCATCACGCTTTAAGCGGAAGTCGGGGGACGCTGACGACAATGAAATTCGGGTAACAGCGCGGACCAGTGAGAGACCTTAGCGATCGTGCTTACATGTTCCCAGAAGTTCTCAGAGTCAGGTAGGTCTGCCCACTTGACCAAATACTTAAAGGTGGTGCCACATAATATATATTGCGTTCCTCTTGATACGGTCTTGTCCGCGACAAGTTTCCGTGGAAGACCCTGAAGGCAGCCGACGCACTCTCTTTCTTTCCTGCTGCCAATGCCATCAATTATGCTATAACCAGCAAACTGTTCGCTTGTACTTTATAGACTCATCAATAGCACGGGGACCTTTGTTTTTAATCTAAACCTCGATATCCCCCGATCTGTATACAGACTGGGGCGCCTGCGCACGCGGGTCTCTTAGCCACGATTTGCAACTGGCACCGGCTTGAGCTGACAGCAATTCGACTAATTCTATTGTACTAGTGATTTCGCACCAGCAATACTAATATAGTAGCTAGGAAACATTTCAGGGTAATATTGTGAGCAGGATTATGCTGATGCTGTGTGGTGCTCCTGTGGCGTGGCGCTCGACGTTCCAACAGACTGTCGCGCTGAGTTCAACAGAGGCCGAGTACATGGCACTCAGCGACTGTGTGAAAGAATGCGTTTGGGGGCGTCGTCTACTGAAGGACATTGGAGCTGAGCAGACTGAACCTATGGTGATCTACGAGGACAACCAAGGTGCGGTGGCTCTTGCGAAGAACGTCGGCTACCAAGCTCGCACGAAGCACATCAACATTCGCTACCACTTCATTCGTGAGAAAGTGATTACCAAGGAAGTTCCGCTGGAATACGTGGAGACAAATAACCAACTCGCCGATTTCCTGACCAAGGGTCTTTCTGTCAAGACGCAACGCTACCTGATAATGCGTGCTAACGTCGGACCCAAGCTCGAGACTTCGAATTCAGTGGCGTCTTGAGATTGCACTTCGTCGCCTGCTCAACTGGGTCCCTACCGCTAGGCATACGTCCTGTGCGTGCCAGGCGTGTGGTCTGTGGGGGGGGGGGCAGCTATTGGGGAGACACGAACGGTGTGATCTGATTGGCGGATCTTTTGATATCACGGACGGTGATTGGACGGATGGCTTCCACCTGCACATCAGATGGTGATTTGCATATGCATTGACGTGACGAACCGTGTCCGTTGCAGTATGCAAATCATATACGATTGTATACACGGAGCGTGTCCGTTGCATAATGTAATCAAGTGGAACCAGGGGGCTAGGAGAACTACATATGTAGAAAAGAGCAAGCAGGACTAGGACGTCTACCTCAATGGAACTCACTTTCGGATTTCCTTCCTACTCCTCATCACGACTTCCAAGCTACGTATGCATTCACAATTACCTTCGCAATGAACAGCAAAAAGTTCAGAGCACTTACTAAATGTCAAGATTCCACCATATTTATTTTCTACGAGCGTTGACTTGAACAAAAGCGGTATATATTAGACCAAATGGAATGCGTCGACATATTTTTAGCCACTACAATCCGCAGATCACACGCCACAACCCAGCAAAGTAGAAAGTGACAACCATAGGGTTTTACCCAATTGGAAACGGCTGATATAGTCAGAAAGATTTACTTCGAAGTAAGCACTGAGTGTGTGAAGCCTCTTCTACGATCATTTCGTTTGACATCGGCAAAGTCTTCAGATCATTGCGAAGAGTCGATACTAGATTTACAACTTTAAATGTACGGTAGTATCGAGATACCAGACTAAATGTTACCATGATACTAGTTTATAGTAGCTTAGTAGTCACTACTAGAGAGCTACTATCGTAGTTCGAACGAAAAGTCGTTCTCTGTCCATAATGGGAGAAAGTCGTGCAGTCCTTGTGCAGCAATTTCAGTATTTGTCAAGTAATGTGCACCACATGAAGCCAGCACAAGGACTGTTGTGTCTTCGGGGTTGCTTGAAGTCTAGGATTCATTTTCCCTATCTGCATTGCAGTTTCTTACATTATTACGGTGAATCAGTGTTTTGGTTCGAATTTTTACATTTATTACATTTACTTCGCTTTGAACTGTTTTCGGGAATTTAAATGTTATAAAGTGTTTCACCGGAATAAAACAACACGATTTCGACGGTGTGTTTATTCCGATAATACCGATATTATATAAATACTCAACTTCATAATAAAATTTACGGAGGTGTTTCAAACTGATGGTCTCACACGAAATCCTGCTGGCTCTTAGCTAATCGCTACCTGGTACGAGAATAGTTAATAGCTAAGACAACTAAGAGAATAAGAGAGCTAAGAAAACAACACCGGAAAAATACGCTCTACTTAAAAATGCGCCATTCGACAAGGCCAGACTTCTGATCCGATACAAAATAGCTAATTGAATTATAGCCAATCACATACTCGTTCTTTTATCCAAAAAGGACTTCAACACGCTACAATGCCCCCTGCAAGCATTTACAAGCCGGAACAATTCGCGTTAGGTATCGATGTTCTAAGAAGGCATGGGAGAAGCGCCTGTGCATTCTACAGCATACTATTGCAGCCGGGAACACTATTGAAGCCTAGAACAGTATTTCCGAGGATACTGTGTGTGATAGCTTTTGAAAGGCAATTCATCGAGTGTCGAGTTTATGTAATCACAATAAACAGACTTATTTCCCTGAAACAACACCAAACAACATTTTGTTTTAACCAATCAAAATCCATCATACGAAAATTCAAAAATTAGCGATTCAACAACCTCTTGCATTCAATCGCTGGATGGAAGGAGAAGCAGACGAAGAGAGCCACCCCTCGCCGAAGGGCAAGTGCGCCTCCTGCGGCAAGAAGAAGCCGCCGAATACGCGCAAGATGATCAACCGCGAGTCCTACATTCGTCATAAGGATAAAATCCTCAGCAAACGCTTCGAGCATCGTGTTTACGAACGATTCCGCTGACGGTAGAGTTCGTACATTATATTTCCAGCATTTTATATATTCTGATATGTCTCGTGTGGTTGCCAGAGAGAAGCTTGTGAAGCTGAGTGACATGTCTCTCGACGTGGTGGCTATGAGAGAAAAAGAGTGGCGCCCAGAACCTAGCTCAAGCCTGGTCCATGGTGTCAGTCAAGATCCTTACCTCTCTGTGTACAGTCTCAAGGCTGACACGGACGCTCCTGCCCAAGGCGTTCTTGACGCGATGTCGGATGAAAAGTATCACCGCGTGATTCGTCGACTTCGGCGGAAAAAAGCGGATGCTAAAATGACTTTTGCTCATCTCCAAAAACGATTGCGCACATACTACACAAGAGCGGAGAAACATCTCGCGTCAGCTGCGCTAGCTACATCTAACTTCAAGGTGAGGACGAAAAGGCTCAGCAGGCGCAAAACGAGGATATTGCCAAGCTGGAAAAGAAGATTGCGGATTTCGAGAGTAAGAGACTATGCACGACGTATGCAGAGTTCATGGAATCCGAGAAGAAGCGCACAGATAGACCATGTACTAGCGCTGAGTAGTGAAACAACTAGTTCGACTCTCCCCAGACATAACACTGACGAATTCTACGACTTTTCAACAGTGAACAACCTGTACGTTAACCTTTTATGCATACTAAAAAGTACGACAAGGTCAGACTAAAACATACAAGGGGTTTTTCAAAGTCTACGATTATCTACCTATAGAGAAGCAGAATACTCTTGTAGGTCTTCGCTCGGGTGAGAAACGCCGTCGCAGTTCTTGCGATCCTTTCTGATGAAGGATACTAGCATGGCAATAGTGATCGCCTGACGCATATCAGAGTCCTCGACGCCAATGTAGTGCTTGACATAGTAGCCGTGAAACACAGGGAGCTACAAGATCCTTCCACCAACCCTGGTCCGTTTCGCCCAATAGTTTCGCAAACAGCCCGACGTCTTTTCCCTCCAATTTACCAACACCGTACCAGCTCCGTGTGATTTCAGCACTAGAACGCTCGGCTTTGGTCCATTTTGACAGTGGCTTGAACAAATGCACCAATTCGTCTGGAAGCCACCACAGTAAGCAAAACTGGCTCCAATCTTTTACAGCCGGGAGTGCCGGGTCGTTGTCTTCGCGGACTGTTGTCCTGTGCCTTGCTCTGCATGTCCTGGGCGTGCACGCACAATCCTTTCCTGAAGGGGAGTATTGGTGGAAGTCGCCAGCACGCTGATTTGCGTTTTCATCTCCAACACCAATGTTTCAAGACGACGAAGGCGTTTCACGACTGGACCTTCGTCGGCATTCTTGTTCGCTTCGTAGGGAGCACTAGGACATCCGTGCAGATATGGTTTGTCCAGGCCAGACAATCCACTAGCTCTTGTAGTTTTTTTCCGATTGGATAGTGACATCTAAAAGGTATCTCACCAGCGTCTCTGTCGATTCAGAGACACTTCACCCGGCCCACCATTTTATCATGCGCAGTAACCAGCGACGCTCAGGTTTCGCATATGTGAAACGGTATTGAGCTCCAGCGCGACGAAAGGTGTGAGAAGTAACCAGCTGTTCGACCAGTGCTTGGATACGTAGCCTGAAATCTGTTTACCATCTCGGTTAAGGCCACGCAAGATGCAATTGAGAAGTGTGATGAACATCTGCTCAGACATCTTCTTCCCCAACCGACGGACACCCTCTTACAGTCTGTAGCTTGTCATTTGTCTTGAGAACCCTCTTGCTGACGTTGGTGAGTGCTGGAAACACGAAATCACCATCGCGCCATTGATGCCCCTTCGTTTTTGAAGTGTAGTTCACCCAATTACACAACTGTGTGTATGCATTGATAGCCATTTCATCCTCCGACATACGGTGCAAGTTATACATGTGCCCTTCAGCGACAGCCGTCTTGCGATTGAACAGAGCGTACGTCCCATACTCGATGACTTCATCTGGAGTGACGCCACGGGAGCGGTACTGCCGCAGTGACAGATCCTTCCTCTTGAGCGTCAAAACCTGATTAATACGACACATGCCGTAAAACGCAAACGAAGAAACAGCATTGAACCAAGCACGACTTGCTTCACTGAAACCCTCAACACCACCCGGAGAATCAACAAACGCGTGGAGAACGGTGATCATGTCGAGGGAGATCGGCACCGCTTTCGCAGGCACATACTCCGAGGCTTTCTTCTTTTTCAGCCACGCATGAATTGGCGTACAAACAGGTCTCTAGCTGGATTGCCGTTTCCACGCTTTTCTCCAGAACCGTCTTCCCGTACACACCACGTGTTCACATCGGTGTCATCGCTGCGTTCATGAGATGAACAGTAGCTAGTAACAGCAGACTTCGCCTTTTCTGTTGTTTGAAGCGAAATAGAACTATAAGCTGAGACGCTCTGCAAATATGCAAACAAGACCACAGGAAGCTCGTAGTGGCCCTCATCGCGAGGGTCAGGATAGCTGTTAGCGACGCAGAAATCTGCAAACTTCTTGAAACTCGTTTCGTAAACAGTCTGTGTGGCCTTCTTGATCACTTCGTTGGCCGTGCGTTGGCCTTTTTTGGCCAGCTCTCGGATCCCCATCTTTCACCGACGAGCCAGAGTGCAAACTGGCTATGTGACACACATCCCGCAAGCGATCCTCGTACTATATAGTTTGAAATCGTAGATTGCTGTCTGATGCAATCGTACTAAGTGATATGAACTCGTACTATTGGAATGAATTCGTACATTTCGGTCTAACTCAGTATGATCTCGTAGTTTTTGGTATGAACCATAAAAATACGCACGAAAATAACACCCATCGGATAAAATATTTTCGAGAAAAAATCGTCTGAAAAATGTAGCCAAACAAGTTTATGATTCTGATTGGTCAAATAACACCAAACAACGCCCAACTGTTGTTTGAGCACAAGGAAGTTGCTTCCGACCTCCGCCCATACAAATTCCTAATGTAGAGACATTGCTTCGAATCAACGCTCGAGACAACGCAAAAGTCATTTTATAGCGGTAGGGTAATTACGATACAAACATCCAGATGTCAGTAGAGAGGGGCTACTATTGAGGTGTTGTTTCGGGCAGAGTAAGCTCTCCTTTATTCTTTTTATTTGTAGTTCGTCGTTTTTATACAATATCGATCTTTTTTATGATTTGGATATTTTGTTTTTACCAATCAGCCATTTTCTATTTGACAGGCGTATTTTTCCGAGGTTGTCTGTATTTCATCGTTCCATGGGATTCTGGCACTAATAATCCTCTATGTTCTATTCATACCACTTCATGAATTGCAGCTTCGTCACGATCGGTGGCTCGATGTTAGCGCTGATAATATATTGGGGATCGTGTGAACGGAGCTCGAAATACCCAGATAGGATAACCTAACATTCTTGACTTGAACAAAAGGCATTGGTCCTGTAGCATTGGTACGACGTATGGCGGTATTCTTGATCTAAGAAGCGAGCAGAACTCAAACCAGCATTGCCAATCAGCGCCCCCTTCCGCCTCCTTTTCTCCACACTCGAACATTTTCTTGCCCCTCTGGACGTAGCTTCAACCCCAATTGCAGAAGGTCTTCGTCTTGATCACCCCATTCAGCCAATGCAGATGCACAAACTGTGCTTCATGTCTGCAGCTTGCCGTGAAGAACTCCCGTTCGTCTTGCTGAGACATTGCTCGGGTCTCTGCTGGCCTCACGTTGTCGCGAGGGATTTGCTTGAAGTTCAAGCTGCTCTGCAGCATTGATCGATCACTTTCCAAGTCTCCGCCTCGAGGATGGAGCTCCTCCCAGCAGATATTTTGCAGGTATTAAGCAGCTTCTTGATGGGCCATGACGCGTTCAATCTGTCGCACACCAGTTCATGGGGGCTCAAATACGTCGCTGACGGCTTCACATGGCAGCGCCGTCTTCGGTCTCGTGGGTCGTGGCAGAAGCGGTTCATGGTGGCGCCGTCGTTACTTTTCCAAGGTCGACAAGCAGGTGACAACCTTCCTCTCGACTCCTTCGCTTATCTACGAACTACCAAGACGCAGGACGCCTTCCGCGCTACCAGCCTACAGAATCAGAGCTTTAGCTTCGACGTGTGGTTCAGTCTTCTTCCAGTTTCAGACGGACAGTGTTTCGGAGGGATCGTCTACGGTCTGCAGTCGAACAAGCGCGACAGTCGGCCATAGCCGCACTACCATCAGCCGGTTGTGGTTGTGAACTCGTCTGGAGACTTGCACTGCTCTGTCCTGGATGCTAAGCCTGTGGTAGCAACGGACCTGCAGTCGAATCGATGGTATCACCTCGTCCTGCGCTACGCCCACGATCTCCAGCGTCAAGACGTGTACCTCGACGGTGAAAAGATTCGGGTCGATACGGGCCCACTACATGAAGAATGGAGCTATCTCACGCATGAACAAGTGGGCACAGGGTGCGTCACTGGAGGAGACTTGCTCTTCCCTTACCGAGGCCATTTAGGCTGGTACGGATTCAATGTGGCCATCGACGAGTTCCGTGTGTGGGGAGGAGTCTTGAGAGCAGAAGACGTCGAAGAGCTAGCAAAACGGAGGGAGACTATCTAGCGGTGAACTGCGAGGCTCACTGAAGGTGGATACTTTGCTACAACCGGATGATCGATGGGTAAATGTACAGACAATATCCTGCACTCGACCGTCTGAGGGTGCAAATCTCAAGATAAACCTACTTCGTTCGTGATAATGCTACGACTACATGGGTACAAATGGGTGGAGATCGTTATCTATTTTTCATTCTTGAATTCGCCACGTTCGACTCGCGATGACGGAGGATGGCTTCGATCCGGGGGCTGCTAACTCATTGGTTGACTTGCCCGGTGTCACGGAAATATTGTGCAGTTTTCTAACAGGTTTCGACGCGTTCAGCATGTCGTTCACCAACACTTGGTGGAGGAACTACCTATCGGACGAGACTTTCTGGCGAGAACGCTGTCAAGGCGTCAGGACAACAACAGAGGACGAGACGTCATGGAGGAGGCAGTACATTCAGTCGCGGTCGATGCTGTTCAAGGGTCTCAAGGTGGAAGACGACTCGGATGAGCTGGACGCCGCCTTCTCCATGTTGGAGTTTGAAGGCGGTCGTCGTGGCTGCGGACTGGGCCGTCCGTCGTTTTTCACGCTCTCGTACATGGGCAGCGCGAGTTTCAGCTTCGACGTGTGGTTCGGTCTGCTACCAGCCTCCGAGAATGAAAATTATGGCGGCATTCTGCTGGGGCTGCAGTCTTCGCGTCGCGAGAGTCGTCACTGGCCCCACTACCACCAGCAGTTCGTTATGGTGAGCTCTAAAGGGGACCTCTACTGCTCGGTACTAGCCGCCAAGTCGGTCGTGGCCAGTAACTTGCAGCCCAACCGCTGGTATCACCTCGCCCTCACGTACGACTACGACCGCCAGCGACAGGAAGTGTATCTCGACGGCGACAAGATCGGGTCGGAGGTCGGACCGAGGCATCCCGAATGGAGTCTCCTGGCGTACGCGCAGATAGGAACCGGGTGCGTCACGTCGAAGACCTTGGAGTGTCCTCGCCAAGGCCACGTTGGGTGGTACGGATTCCACGGCGTCGTGGATAGCTTTCGCGTTTGGAGAGGAGTCTTGTCCCCTCAGGAGTTGGTGCCTGGCAGCGAACCGCCCGCTGCGAAACTTAAGGCTTCATTGAAACGCGATCAAGAGATTGCGGCTCTCCACAACATTCAGCGTAATGTGCGGATGGTAAAGTGCACTCGTCCCGGAGAAGGGAAAGCCATGCAACTGGTCAAGTGAGGCGATTCAAGCCATAGTACTCACAGTAGATGAAGTCAAGTGTTTTAAGTCCCAACCTTTATCAACTGTACGGGTGGTTACCGAGTTTTAGTAGCTTCCATGGTTGAGTGGATATCGTTGCTTGAAGGAGCCGACCGTCCGCCAGAGCTCGGTTGTTCATTCCTGAATTCGCTCAAAGTAAAGACATTCGACTGGAAACGACAACAAAGTTGAGATGGCTCCGAGCTCGTGGGTCGTGAATTCGCCTGAGCGTTTACCAACAGACGTCATCGAAGGACTTTGCAGCTTTTTCACGGGCTTTGACGCGTTCAACCTGCCGCAATCGACCTCTTGGTGGAGACACTATTTGTCGGACGAGTCAAATGCTTTTAAGGCTTCACGACCAACGACAAGAAAGAGCAATCGTGGAAACGGCGGTACATCCAGTCGCACTCAATGCTGTTTACAAGGCTGCAAATGCCCTTCGCGTACTTGACATGCCGGAACGACAAGCATCGTCCGGTCCATTTCCAGTTAACGCACATGGGCGGCAAGAGTTTCAGCTTGGATGTATGGTTCAGCCTTCTACCAGCTTCGGCTGATGGTCATTTTGGAGGGATCCTCTACGGAATCCAGTCTTCAAGTCGTGAAAGCGGACAAGGTGCATTCTACCACAAACACTATGTCAGTGTCAGGACCTATACTGCTCCCTCTTGGCTGAAAACACAGTGGTGGCTCGCAATTTACAGCCCAATTTGTGGTATCACGTCGCGCTGACCTACGACCACAGTACTCAGAGCCAAGAAGTGTTCATCAATGGCGTCCAGGTGCAGTCCAAGTCGGGGACTTGGCAGTACCATTGGCACTTTACAGATTGGGACGAGCTACAGTACCGAAGACTGCTCTGAATGGGTCGGCTTCCATGGCGTCATGGACGAATTTCGAGTTTGGCGAGGAATTCTCTCACAAGACGACGTCACACAGCTAGCAAGTGGCGGAGTATTGTCGGACGAAAAACTGCAGGCTTCGCTACAGAAAAACAAATCCGGAACGAAGCTCAGAAATGTGCACGTAGACAAATGCACACGACCAACAGAAGCGAGAAGAATGCAAAAGAGAAAGTGATGGACAAATACTGTAGTAATGTACTTTGAAATTCGCGTCTACATTTGTCAAAAGTTATCCCAACACAACCAGAACGATAATCCCCACTGCAGTGCCCAACATCGTAACACTGAAGCAGGTTGTAGACGCCGACGAGGATCCAGCCACCGCTTCTTCAGCTGCAGTAACTTCGTTGGACGGAGTTTTCTTGTCTCCGAGAACTACGTTGTCTGTTGTCTTCACCACTTGGTTAGACGTTGCCCCGTTGCAGGTGGGCTGTGTCTTTGCACACTTTAGCGTCTTAACTGCGTGTGATTCATCAATCAAAGCATTAGCAACGCGCGTATTGTAACAAGAATCAGTTTGTTGCTTACCTTTTGGCATGGGAGGGAGATCGGCCGTCACATTCTTCGGGCACTCGAGAATAGCCGTTCGCTCCGGTGAGTACGAGTCGAAGGTCACCGTGGAGGAAATTGCGGCAGTGTACGCTTTCTTGAGGTTGTCATACTCTGGGTACTTGTTGAACTCACACGGCACCTTGTCGTGGTCGCAGTTGTCCGGGCTGAAGTACCCCATTCCATAGCGGCCCGTGTCCGCGGCCTTGCTCACCTCTGCAGGAAGAGACAGCAACAAGCGTGAGTTATATGAACCCAACCAAGCAGCAGAAAGGGAATGGCACGCGCACTTTTGGCGACGGTGTTGTGCAGCTCGGTGACGAACTCGAAGACGTTGCCGCCCACAATCTCCACAGTCATCTCCTTTTCTTGGTTCATCCATTTGGCCTGTACAAACAATGGTAAGTATCATTCCGCGATCAGCACCAACACAAGGCACAACTCTTACATCGTAGAACGTGCGCTGGTTCTCGTATCCGTCGACTGTGTTTTTGCCCAAGTTACAGCCGAACTCGCCGAACATCAGCGGTCGCGGATACTGCGCGCTCTTGTACTCTTTCATGAGCATCTTGAGCCCGGGCGATTGCGAGTATTGCGTGTGAGTAGCTGGATCACACTCGACGTACTGATTGTACCCGAGCCACTCAGCGCGCGTGAACTCGTTGTCATCCACACTGCAGTCGTAGTAGGATAGGAACGTTTCTCGAGGATCGATGTCGGCGTTGTCAAGGCCGATAGGGACCTGACGAAGGCCTGAAGCGCACGAAGCAGCGTAGTTCCGAGTGTCTCGGAGTAAGGCCTTCACGCACGGTGCGGTTTGAGTGCCACCCGCCTGCTTCGAGCGTTGAAGGTTGTTTTCGTTGCCTACACTGAATCCCTGTTGTATTTTGACAGTGAGTACGTGTTCTACGATGTTAGGACCAACGAATCCGAGTACTTACGAGTGTGTTGTCGTAGATGGCGAAGGCGTTGTAGACCATCTGAGCTCTGGTAAACATTTCGTCCGGATAGCACTTAGGCGGCACAGCGTCTAGGATCGAACAGTTTTCACACCTGCAGGACAAAATACAAAAGCGTTTGAGATGATACCCAGTGTCCACGAAGAGCAGGACATCACTTACGGTGCGGCCATGCCAACGAGGACGTAGATTCCGGCATCAGAGCACGCGCACATGAACTTGTCGTGCTTCTTGCTGGGGTCCACCGAGTACAATCGCAAAGTGTTGACTCCGAGGTCTTGGAGGGTTTTCAGGTGGGGCTTCCACACGTTCTCGTGCTCGTCTGCTGCCCAGTCATAATTGTCCACAGTCGAGAGCTTGCCAGAGTTGGGGCGGGGGTAGTACGCCATGCCTTTGACTCGAAACTCGTCTCCAGTGCCCGCGTCGAAGAATTTGTTGCCTTTGGGGACGATGGGGGCAAGCCAGGCTTCCGCCAGCGAGCAAAGTACCGCCGAAGCGAGTGCAGCAGCACACACGCCACGAATGGGTCGTCCAAAAGCCATATTGTGGTTGGTATCTGGTAAATTGAAATCTGAAATGAGCTTTCACCGTTCGAGGGCTGCGCCTGGATGATTTTCTGGGAAACTTGAGCAAGCACGTCCATCAAGGCTGGTCGTTGCCTCTGGCGTGCTCACATACGCCGGAAAATGGTGGCAGTGAGCCACGTGCACTTGCCAGCTGTCCTAAGATAGGCTCCAGTCACGGGCTCCGTTCACTCAAAGCCAGATATGATGGACACGAACACTACAGCAGATGCTGGCACGACATACCAAGTGGTTGTAGGCATGGGACGAATACTGAACAAACAAACAGTGAGACGATCCGACAGAAAGTGTAAGGTAGGCTTCAACACTGAAAACTGGCCAAGGAATCAAGCAAAACAATCATTTAGTTGAGTTGTGCACCAAACGGCCTCCTCAACGTCATCAACCCTGCAAACACGGACGTCCTCCATCCCATTAAGCAAGCTTCACCACGACCTTACCCACGTTTTTGCGCGCGTACATGTAGTTGATGGCGTCTGCAATCTGCTCCAGTCCTTCGAACTTGACCGGGTCAACCCCCGGCACGAGCTTCTTCTCGCCAATGAGCTTCAGCAGCCGCTGCATGTGCGGGTGGAACTGCTCACGATAATGTCCAGAGATGAATCCACGCAGCGACGCAGACTTGAACAGCAGCTTAGGCACCATCTCGCTCACTGCGAACGTATCCTGAGCTCCATGGTAGCCCGAAATCATCCCAAACGCAATGATGCGGCCCTTGACCGCCATGTTGTCCACTGCAGCACGCAACAGGTCTCCGCCCACCGTCTCAAATACCAAATCCACACCGTTCGGGTACTCAGTCTTCAACACGTCACTCACGTTCTCCGTGTTGTAGTTGATCACTCGGTCACACCCAATGGACTTCAAGTGGGCGGCCTTGGACTCGGAACTCGTCGTGCCGATCACGTGGTTGCCCGCTAATTTGGCTAATTGCACCACGAATTGGCCAGTGCCACCTGCCGCAGCCGTCACAAGCACCGTCTCGTTGCTCTTCATCTCTCCGACTTGTTCCAGTGCAATGGACGCCGAGCTCCCACTCACGATCAACGGCAGCGCGTCAGGCGTCGGGGTCGGCACTTTCACCACCATCGCCATGTCCACTTCATTGTACTCGGCAAAAGCTCCCAACTCTGAAAAATAAGGTTAGCAAAACAATGTTAGTACGCCGCAAATGTAAACTTTTATCTTGAAAGTTGAATTTCTTACTTCGGTAGGCTACGGCGTCTCCGACTTTGACGTCAGAGACCCCTTCCCCGACTTGCAGCACGACGCCCACAGCGTCCAGGCCGCAGCCGAAAGGAGGCGGCAACGAACCCGTGTACACCCCGTTGGTCACGTTGACGTCCGTGGCGTTGATGCCCACAAAATGATTTTTCACGACGATGGAGTTGGCGTGCGCTGTGGGCAGCTCCGACTCCTCGACGAGGTGCGTGGCCGCACGGAAGTTCGTGGACTTGGTGTGCACCTCCAGACGCTTGTAGCTCGGCATGGCTAGAAATTCACGTGAGTTTTTGGACGCAGATCAAATAATGAAGATATCTTGTTGACGTCAGTTGAGTTGTACCGGGACATTGGTACATGAACACATTGTCGCAACGTTTACGTCATCCAAAGTGATTAAAGTTTTTCAAATGAAGAATTATGCAAAGGCAAAATACAGTAGCAACAGACATTTCCCTACGACGAGGCTGTCTCCACCAACTTTGCGTACACCCCCCGACGACTTAGCAATTCTTGATGTGTGCCCTGCTCGGAGATCTTGCCACCACTTACCACGCAGATTTTGTCTGCGTGTCGAATCGTCGACAATCTGTGGGCGATGACGATGGTCGTGCGGCGTTGACTTGCCACAACTTTGTCCAGCGCCTCCTGCACGATCTTCTCGCTCTCCAAGTCCAGGGCACTCGTCGCCTCGTCCAGTAGCAAAATGCTGGGGTTCTTGATCATGGCTCGAGCGATCGCAATCCTCTGCTTTTGGCCTCCCGACAACTGCTCGCCCTTCATTCCGACCTGCGTACTGTACCCGTCCGGGAACTGCATGATGAAATCGTGCGCGTTCGACATCTTTGCCACTGCCTCAACTTCTTCCATGCTTGGCATGGTGTCCAGGCCGTACGCGATGTTCTCCGCTATTGTGCCAATGAATAACGTCGGCTCTTGCCCGACGAGTCCAAGTTGACCCCTCAACCAGTGTACATTGAGCTGCTTCAAGTCTACTCCGTCCAGCAGAACCTGACCATGGATAGGATCATAAAATCGCTCCAGAAGTGCCACGCATGTACTTTTGCCACCGCCACTGGGTCCACAGAACGCGACAGTCTCTCCAGGCTCGATTGTGAGGTTGTAGTTCTTCAGTACCGTCACCTCTGGTCTTGTCGGATACCGGAAGAGTACGTCCTTGAATTCGAGTCTCCCTACGACCGTGTGAGGCTGTAAACCTTCTTCGCCAAACGAATCGATGGGTAGTGGCCGGTCTCGGAGCGAAAGGATGATTCCGCCAGCCTCAAATGCACTGTCAGTATCCGCGAGATACCCGATGGAGCCTCCAACAGTAGTGGACGACATGATGATCGCCATGAGCGAGCGCATGAGCTGTAAGAAGGAAATCGATCCGTCATCCACCAGTTTGCCACCGTACCAAAAGGCGAAAGCGTACGTCGCGAAGACAATAAAGGAGCTGAAGCCCACTGCCAGTCCATTCACCTGTGCATCTCGCTCACCGCTCTTCATGGGTGCATCTAACAGCACCGAGAATGTATCACTCGACGAACTTTCAAGACCAAGTGACACCACCGTCCGGATGTTGCCAAGCACTTCACACGCATGCGCACCCACTTCAGCCATATCATCGGCTAGGATACTTTTCCCGCGCATGTTGTTGCCTCGAAACATGTTCCCCAGCACGAGGAATGGGATGATCGCCAACATCACGAGCGACAGAAGCCAGCTCCCAGCCAGAAACGAGATCAACAGCGCTGCGACCGTCGTGAAAATCGCTTGAAACAGTCGTCCTTCAGTCTCGCCAGAGATCACTGCGACGCGGAGAGCGTCTGTCGCTAAGCCAGCTGTCAGCGCTCCGGTCGCGTTCTCGGTTCGGTCGAAGAAGCCAATGTTTTGCCTGCAGAGAGACGAAAAATGAATCCCTCGGAGGCGAGCCGTCAGTGTCTCGGCCATATACTGAAACCCGAAGCTCTGAGCAGCACGGCCAAGGAACAAAACCGCAGCGCCAGCGATATACAGACATCCGTACACTGTCACCCTGTGCGGCAAGGACGATAGGTACGATCGATCGTCGTATTCTTGATAGTAAGCGTAGTCGGTCGTCATAATCGACACCAGCTCACTGATAAGAACAGCAGACGCTGGAAACGAGGCGCCGTTGACTGCAGCTCCGACCATCCCCAGGATAAAATACCCACGCTCTGGCCTGCTCAGATTGTTGGCGTCTCTCAATGTGAATTTTCGCGGAGCAGGATCGCTTGGCTCTCCAGCAGCAGCGTTAGCATGGCCTCCGTCACTTCTCATGGACCGAGTGATTGCTTTTCGCGCCAAATCCGCATCCAACCCACCGTTCTGCTGCTCTGATTCTGTCTCAGACAGAGCTAGAGACGCTTCTTCTTGGGCTTTCATCTCCTGAATCGTGTACAAATTGCGGTACACGCCGTGCTCGATTTCCACCAGCTCATCGTGAGGACCTTCTTCGACGACGTGGCCGTCGGCCAGCACCACGATCTTGTCTGCATGGCGAATCGTACTCAGCCGATGAGCAATGGCCAGCGTTGTCATGCTTGTCTTGGCCATGAGCCCATTCAGCGCTTCTTGCACGATCTGCTCGCTCTCAGCATCCAGCGCACTGGTCGCTTCATCCAGCACCAAGATCTTGGGCGTGCGAATGACAGCTCGAGCGATTGCTACACGTTGTTTCTGGCCTCCAGACAACGAAACACCCTTTTCACCCACCAAAGTGTCGTAGTTTTCGGGTAACGACATGATAAATGAGTGTGCGTTGGCCATTTTCGATGCCACGACAACATCTTCGCGCGTAAACTCAGCTCGGCCAGCAGCAATGTTCTCTCCTATGGTTGTGGCAAACAGCACAGGCTCCTGCGAAACCAGGCCAATCTGAGAACGGAGCCATTTCACGTTAAGTGTCCTAATATCGCGCCCATCCAGCCGAATCGAACCGCTAGTGGGGTCGTAAAACCTCTCCAGTAGCGAGATAATGGTGCTTTTCCCGCCCCCACTCGCCCCCACGAACGCCACCGTCTGGCCGCTTTCAATGGTCACGCTGTAGTCTCTCAAAATGGGAGCGTCCGGACGACTTGGGTACGCAAAGTTGACGTTGACGACTTCAATCCGACCCGAGCACGAGTCGGGGGCGATCCCATCAGCCTGAGACGCATCAATGCGAGATTGCGTGTCAAGCAGCTCATAAAGCGCGACAGCAGCGCCCTTGGCTTCCAGGATAGCCGTGAGGTTTGGGAAAATGAGTCCGATGGAGCTCATGCCCATGAGAATGCCCATCAACGCCTGGAACACAGCTTTGGGCGACGCTTCTCCTCTCCAGACTTTGGAGCCTCCGTACCACAACCCAGCGGCGTACATGAGCCAGTCGCAGGCACGGCAAAGGCCAATCATAAGCGCAAGCATTCTGCTCTGTTGGATGTTTCCTTGCTCGACCTCTGTCGTGTGCATGTTGTACTTGTCCAACGCCCGTTGCTCAGCCGTAAGAGAACTTACAGTCCGAATAGCGCCCAGCGTCTCTTCCGCTACGGCTCCTGCTTGAGCGTACACTTGCTGTGCGTGGGTAGCTCGCGTCTGCCACTTCTTCATGACAAAGCCCATCGACCAGCCCATAACAGGAATGGCACACGTCATCACCAGCGTAACATCCCACCCACGCACAAGGCCAATGATGTAGCCCGTCACGAACTGGCACATATACTTGATGCCGTTGCCCAGCTTTTCCCCCATCCCGTCCTTGATTTTGACAGTATCTCCCGTGATTCTCGTAGATAATTGCAATGGGTCGTGGAGATCGTACCACGCAATATCCATGTACAGCATGTGCTGCAACGCTCGAGCACGCAGAGCCTTCATCTGGCGCTCGGCCGATAGTGAAAATAGCAGATACGCCAAATAGTCTGTCACAAACAGCCCAATGGCTATTAGAAAATAGTCCAGAGCTGCACTGTTTAACGTATCACGATCCACTCCCCCGTCAACTTGGGCGAAGGCGCCGATGGCTTTACCGAACACCAACGCAATGCACGGAAAGAGCGCTCCATTCACTGCCGCCATGAGGACGGCCGTGATGGTTAACACGCGGTCCCATGGCGTCGCGAAGCGGTACAGATCCAGGAACGAAAACTTGGGCAATAACTGCTGCTGATTACTGAAGAATTGTGATGTTTTCTTGTCGATTTCATTCACTTGAACGGATCGATCGGTGGAATTGGCGGCAGCAGCGCGTGGCGTCACCAGTTGGGCGAACGGCACCTCATTGGAGTCACCTTTTTCTGGCGAACTTGCCATGAAATTCCACGTTAGGAACGCGAAGTGAATTGCGGAATGGCAGTGGAGTACCGGTCAGTCTTGGCTCCATTTGCTCTGGGACAGTGCCGCTGATTACAGCAAAAGTCGATGCGTGGCTGATTACGTCAGATTTCGGGGCAAAAGTTGCGCTAGACGAGCACAATGCAAAGCGTATATTTCACTGGAAAGTTATCGTTGTTTATATTTTCCGTTTCCGAAAATGAAATGGTGACGAAACTTCCGTTTGGTAGCCATTGTGTGGCTCTCGCAAAACAATCTGCTCTCCGCTGCAGCCTTGGTACTGAGGCGGCAGTCTTACGCGAGCTGCATTGAATTACGCCTTATCCTTGGCCTTCTCAACAGTTTCTTCGTACGAATCCTTTGGAACTCGGTTTCCAAAGATTTGGGGGGGGG
>KV725086.1:0-31701 GCA_000500205.2 Phytophthora lateralis
TGTGACACCACTGACCTCGATCACCTCGTGGTGGCGGTGGGCTACGACGCGACAAGTCTCAAGATCCGCAACTCGTGGGGCGAAAACTGGGGCGAGAATGGCTACATCCACTTGAAGCGCACGGGTTCCGGCTCGGGTACATGCAGCGTGATGGAGCAGATGGTGCCTCTGGAGTTTTAGACGTTCCGTTGGCAAAGTTGCGGACAATAGTTTGTGTGTAAAGCGCTTAGACGATAGTCTGGAGTACTCACGTAGACAGTAAACCCTGGTCAAGGGAAATGCCGAATGACCAGTCAGCCATGGTGTTTTGCCTCAATAAAGTAGAAATGCTGATTGTCTTGCTGGTTGTATTAATATTGAATAGATAATATCGTGATCTTCAAGTTATTCTGCTTCGTACTTGAAGTACTAGTAAAATACATCATCGGTTCCCGAGTCCAAGTCGCAAAGTCATAGTTGGTTCTCACTTATCTCTGGGTGTGGTTGATGTAGCGCAGTGAAAACACGGTCAAGGCCCGGAAGATACCTAGTACCATGAACACGTAGCCGAAGTTCGGCCACATCTCGTCATACTTGTACTTGAACACCGACTCCACGTAGCCCTTCACCGTGATGTGGTCGATGGTCACCGGTAGGTCCGTCAAAGGCTGACAGCCGATGTTGGAGCCAACATTCTCGAAGACGCCCAAGGCCTCGTTCCACGTTGGCTCATCCGGACAATCACAGACACCAGAGCCATGAGAATTCCAAGCGAAAAACGCTATCTTAGCCATCATAGTCTCATCAGACTCCAGACTAATTGGTGCTTTGCCATTCGATCAATCTCGGACATTGTGTCGCCAGCTCTGAAATACGTCACCGCCAATTAGTGTCGGTTGCTCGTTGGTCGACACAATGCAAACTCAAAAGTGACAACCTCGCAAGGGCCTCGAAAAGACTTGCAAGTTGCGATTCATCGTGTCGTACCAGCAGTGCTGCAATCGAAAAGCTCACACGCGGTTGATGTTGGCACTGCCAGCTTTGAGCAGACATTTGTCGTAGCTAAAAGCCATCCGTTCTCCATGCACTGCAGGAATGGTTTGCGCTCCCACGTGAGTCCACGATTGCGGACCCCTTACCAAGCTGCAGAGCGGCCCCCAGACTCCAGATCAGCAGAAACCCGTTCACCCGATCCTCCCAAGGCCCACTTACTTGGATTAAAATGATCCGGAGCACGTAGTACCGCGTCATTGCGATGACTTCACAGGCTGTGGCACAGCAGCCTTTTCCAAGACTAAAGTCAAGTTATTTACAAAAGTAACCCAACGCGCCAAGATGTAGCCAGCCCACTTGCAGCTTCTTCTCGTGTCGCTATGACTCTCGTGGGCGGCGCCGTGTGGCTGGTGCGCGCATATCTGGAGCTGCTGCTGTTCGTACCGCGCCTGGTGTGAGTGTATTGTAGCTGCAGCCCAATCCTCTCTGTCTGGCGTCCGTTTATGTCTGTCGTCTCACTGCCACTCAATCTCTAACTGCAGACTCGAGCTCAACTTGGCGTGGAACCCCTTGGTGATCCTCGCGCGCAAAGCTCTGACCGCCACGCTCAGGACCATCACAAGACACAACATGGCCGACGCCAACGGGATGCGCTGGCTGCAGCCCGACGAGCGCCACGGAGAGCGCGTGGCTATCGTGAGCTATCCGCGATGCGGCAACTCGCTCATGCGCGGCCTGCTGGAGAAGGTCACGGGCGTCTACACGGGCTGCGACACCCGCCCAGACAGGTCGCTCAGCAAGGAGCTGCAGCTCTACGGCATGAAGGGCGAGGGCGTCGTGGACGATTCCGTCTGGTTCGTCAAGACGCACTTCCCCGAACGCGTGGGCTACAAGGACTTCCCCGCCAAGAAGGCCATCCTCGTTGTGCGCAACCCGTGGGACGCCATCGACTCGTACTTCAACATGACGCTCACCAACACACACAACAAGAGTTTGCACGAATCCCAGTATGAGCGCTTCGCTGACCGATGGGACGGTCTGCTCCGCAACGAGATCGACGTCTGGATGAAGTTCCACCGATACTGGACCACCAAGGTGGACATCCCCATTATTGTCGTGCGCTACGAAGACCTCATGATGCACCGTGAGGAAACGCTCCGTCGCGTGTTCCTGTTCTTGACGGACCTGACGACGCTGGAAGGCACAGAATGGGAACAGCGGATCCACGATGTCGTGGCGACCAGCGGAGACAAGACTGGGCCGTACAAACCTCGAAGCGGTAAGATTGGAGGCTCGTTCCGCCATTACTCGGAGGAGCAGTTCCAGTACATTTTGAAGACCGCGAACCTCCCGCTGCGTGGATTCGGCTACGACCCGGAGACGCAAAACTTCCCCATGGAGATCACGCTTCCGAAACGACAGGTCAAGCCTGGCAAGGAAGGCGCCGAGTTGCTCATCTCGATCGATCCGGCAATGGAGATCCGCAAGAAGAACGATTCGTTCGGACGCGGCTCGACCTACTTCCGCAGAGCCCTCACAGAGCCCGTCATTGCGAGTGATGACACTGAACTGAACATGGGTGAGGTACTTGCTGCGAGGGAAAGACTTCAGAAGGAAGGTGCTGCATCGGCGCAGGATGAAGCAACGAAGAAGCTTCAGGAGTTGAGCGTGAATGATGCTAAAAAGGAGGGCGAACAGTAAAACATCAGACCCTCACGAGTTAGATTGCAAAAGACTCTCTCAAGAGGTGAATATATTGCGTGAAGTCAACGGATAGTCTGATTATGAACGCGTATTTTTCTTGTCGTGGAACTCCCCGTAAACGCAGATACCCAGTAAGTGAATTGCTTGCGCAGCGTTTTCACAGACTAGCCAGCAACGCACCGTTTACGATGATGCAATGGGCTTCAGAGCACCTTCAATGCGGCGGACAGTCGTCTGGAGCTTAAGCTTGAAAGCTGCGTCCTTGCACTCGATTTCCCTGGAAGCATGATCGACTACGGCATCGATGCCGCTCGGTGTTCGCACGTGAATCTTGTTGGTCTCGAAGTCCAAATCAACATCACCATATTGATCTTTGAGTAGGCGGAACACGATCAGCAAGTTTAGTGCGTCTTGATCGGCCTCTCCAAGCTCCTGCGCTGCCTTCTCCAGATCAGACCCATCTTCCTTCTTATGAGGCTGCTCCGATACAGGATCGTCAGTAGTGTCCTTGGCTTCCACAACAGGAGTTTCTTCCTTTTCGGGAGTGACGATAGCGTCTTCGTCATTCATAGCTTCTTCAGTAGCTTCCGTCTTCTTCGAGTGGTCATGCGGACATGCAGCCGTAGGCTGGTTGCTCAGCTTGAAACTCGCAGGACTTGCCTGGGCATGCATGGCTAGCGCAATGACCGAGTCGGCGATCATGTCAGCCGTCGGTGCAGAAGTCCATTCAATAACAAGCTTCTCCGCAGCACCCTTAGCAACAGCGCAGCGGGTCACAACGGCTTGCTTACACACTACCACGCGATTTTCCATCTCCAAATGCACGACGTCCTCGTACATTTGACGAATGAACGTGATCAGCACGTCAAACGAGTTGTACTCGAATGGCACGTGCTGCTTCTGTGTAATACTACCCGAAATGAGCTTCGTGTATGTTGACAGATCTTCCTTGTCCATCAAATGAGTCTGCGAGTCCACTTCCACTAGCAGACCTGAGATCACCTTGCCATTCTTGGGCTGGTCACTCGCTAAACCTCCGATAGCCTTGGCGATCTTCTCGCCCTTAAACTCCAGCACAATCTCCTGCATGTTGGCAGGCGTAAAAATGCTCGGGTGATAGACCTTGGGGTCGTTGAACTTCTTGTTCAGCGCCGACTTCAAACGCATCATCTCGTTCTTCTCACCGTGCACAAGCACGATGTTCGGGGGTGTAAGCTTCTCCACGAACCCGCTCGTGCCCACAAAGTCAGCGTGTGCCGAGAACGAAATGTATTCCACCGTGCAGTTCATGGGGATGATGCGTCCATCCAGCGCAGCAATCTCCGTCGGCTCCGACAGAATCTTCTTGGCCAGTGTGCCCTCGACCACATAACCAGGGATCAGACAGGCATTGCGCTTGTCCGAGCACCATCGCTCGAAAAGCTGGCGCGAGACGCCACTCTGCAGCATACCAGGACTGGCCATGACAACCGACGGGCCCGAGTCGTCAAAGTCGTCCATGCTCTTCAGGTTGGAAATGTGTTCAAACTGGAACGGGTTCGAGATCGCAATCTGCTTGCGGATGCGGTCGTTCATCATGTTGATGTACGTCTGGTACACCCGCAGCGCCTTAGCAGCAAGCTTGGACGCGAAATAGATGGGGATATCCTGCAAGTCCGGGTGTGAGCGCCAGTGCTCGTCCAGAATCAGCAGCAGCTCCTGCGTGCGACCCAGAGCGAACACAGGGATCAGACAGCGTCCTCCACGACGCACTACAGCCTCCACCTGTCCGGTAAAGCGTCCTTCGCGTTCCACCACGGACTGGTGCACTTGCACGCCATAGGTAGACTCGACAATGAGCACGTCGGGGGAGCAGGCCGGCAGCTCCGCCGCCATGAGGTGGCGGTCATTCTCGAGCGAGTAGTCGCCCGTGTACAACACCTTGACGCCGCCGATCTCAATGAGGTACATGCACGCGCCCAGCACGTGGCCGGCGTTGTAAGGTGTGAACTTGATGCCGTTGTGCATCATTTCCTGGTGGAAGTCGATGATCTCGACCTTGGCCACGCAGTTGTTGAGGTCCTTGTCGTCGTAGATCTGGTCGTCCACCGAAATGTTGGACACGCGCAGGAAATCGCGCAGCATCATCTGCATCACGGCCTTGGTGGGGTGCGTCATGAACACGCGGCCCTTGAAGTTCGTCTTCTCGGTAAAGTGCGGCAGCGCGGCCACGTGGTCGATGTGGAAATGCGTGATGAGCAGCAGGTCGATCTCCTCGGCCTCCACGCCGTCGAAGAACGGCAGGCTACCGTGGCCCGAGTAGCCCGGGTGCACGCCGCAGTCGAGCATGATGGTCTTGCCCTTGAACTTGAGCACGATGCACGAGCGCCCCACCTCGTTGCCGGCGCCCAGCGGCATGATGCGCATGATGTGGCGCTCGTCCGCGGCCTCCTCGGCCAGTCTGCGCTTTGACATAATTGCTCGGGCTCCAGAGCTTTTATGCTGGGACTGGGCTGATGTCAGTGAGTCGAGGGGCTATATGGCATTGAAACGAGGGAATGTGTTTGTGTGTGACACATAAGGACCAAGGGTTGCAGTCGACGCATACTGTGTGGCTCGATTGGTACCGATTGCCGCTTGGGAACGCCCTGTCTGCGCCATAGGAATCCTATTAGAATAGTGATTTATCACATTAAACTACTTGCAAAGCGTTTTCCACACTCAAACTTAGAGCTTACAGTGGAATTCGCTTTCTGTGACGAACAGATACTCCCCATCGCTTTCGCTTCAACTTTTTCAGTGCCAAGCGAGCAGCAAAGAGCGCTGGAAATGCTACATGTAGACGCAACGGTGCATTATTGCACCGCGCGGCGTCAAATGTAAACGAGTAACTTACCGCCGGTTGTACCACAACCTGTAAGATACAGTACTGCGACTAATGATGGGCCGGCTTCATAGTGGTACTCTTCGGAACCAGAAGTACAGTACACTTTTGGCGCTTTAGATTATGGAAAACTTGGAGGCGACATCCAAGCAACTTGCTTGGCAACTTGCTAATAACAGGCAGACTCAGGATTTGCGGACGCGTGTGCTTTTCCGCACACCGCTTTCACTGTGACGTCCTGCGCGGACTGAGTAATGCATCCACCAGTCGCGGATACATTGTGCGGTTACGTGCCCTTTCACGATCCTCGAGGTTTTAAGGTTTTTAGGCGCATGTTGAAGTGTCCACTTACCTGTGTCCAAAAGATCGCACCACACCACTCCATCAACTTGTACTCAATATCCGCAATCATTTCAACACGCACTTCCAGCAGAGAAGAAAAAAAAAGCATTCCGCAAAAGCAACATGGAGGCACCGGACGCGGTCTTGGGGCGCCGCAAGCGCGCGCTCTCGGACGACGACGCCCGCCGCGACTCGCCACATGCGTCGTCTGAGAGCGAGAACGTGAGTCCGCGGCTGCTACACGCGCAGGTGGGACTGCCTGCGTCCGTGGGGGGCCACGCAGGCGCCGGATCGGAGCGCGGCCGCGTCACTGGCGCCGTCAAGAGCCGCCGCCTGAGCCAGAATCAAGGCGAGTCTCCCGCCCAGTTCGTGGCCAAGCTCACGGCGCTCGCAGCGGGCCCGGCATCCCCTGCGCTGCGCGTCTTGGCGCCGTTTCTGAGCGACTCGGAGGCCGCCAGGACCCCCTCCGGCTTTGTGGGCAGTCCATTCGAACTCAAGAAAGCGCCGGGAGGACTCAGCAGGCCCCTGTTCGCACTAGGAGGACAGAACCAGGGACGGCCTGCGCTGGGCAGTGTGGCGGAGCAGAAAACGAGTCCGTTGGGGCGTATGAGACGCCTGGACGGAGGAATTGCTGCGAGATCGGCTGGGCAGGGAGTCTCGCCGCTGGGCAACCAGCAGCAGAAGAGCCCCGTGCAGGCGAGAGGGATGCAACCCATGAGGAAGGGGGATAACCCACTGCCAACGGTAGAGTTGGCGTGCTAATTGCCAGGTGCTTGTCGGCTCTGACGGGTCCATTGTTGCAGATTTTTCATTTTTTGGGAGTTGGGAATCAGGACACGAACAATAGTCCTGCGTTTGTATCGCTGACGACTCCGTATCGAGTATCTACCGTTACATCTACCACCGTAAGCACATTGAAAAGTATCCAAATAGTGTGGAACTTGTGATAACACTGTTCTTTATGGTTGCAGGCACCTTCTTCAAAGCAAGTGACCAAGAGACAGCCGTTCCCATTTCCTCAACGACGAAACCTCAAACCGACGAAAGGAGTTAGTACTCCAGTGCTGGATGCAGGTGGGGTGCGAAACAGCGTGTCCAATGCCCCGTTGCTATCATTCGATGCAGAGGACGTCTCCAGTGATGAAGAACTTATGGGTATTCCAGCGCCCGACATTCCAGACCCCGAGATTTCGTTTTCTCAAGAAAAACTCAACGATCTTTCCGTCACTGAAAACAACCTGGAAGAGACAGTCGTATTAACTCTCTGCGATGGGCTTGCCAACAGCCTAACAAAAGTCGAGCGAGATCGAATGGAATTGCTCAATTTGTATACGATAGCGCTCGCCCAGCAGCCAAGCCCGATCATGCTGGGACGAGATCAGTTTCAGGATGTTTTTGGCGACAATATTCGCGGCGGAATGCTTTCCCACTTGAGCCGACGGCACTGCTTGATTCATGTTGAAAATGTACCACCCAGGGACGACTCCGCCAAAATGAGTGTCAAGGTGAGCGTCGAAAACACTAGCACCAACGGGATCAGAGTGAATGGTGTGACGCTCAAAAATGGCCAGATTCTGGAGCTGGAGCTGGATGACGTTGTTACTCTCTTACGGGTTCGTCGGGATGATGTACGTGAACATTGAAATATTTCGTCTATGCGCATGGGAGGCTAACATTTGTTGTTTTGAACTAGGATGATGTTTCGCTGGAGTATAAACTCGTTCGCTCAGATCCACCGCCAGAAAACAACAAAAGAAAAAGCAGGAAAAGCAGGCATGACGGGCGATTTGTACGACCCACGGATAAATTTTCGTGTGAATTGCTCGATGTGAGCAATCGCCACAGCTTATCTCCAGTTAAGGAGTCCGAAGGTGACCCTCTTCCCACGTTACCAGCTCGAGCTATCGTACGCGAAAAGCGGCATCAAATTTCACCGGGTTCTTTCACCCCAGCAGAGGTTCAGTTCACTGTGGAAAATGAGATGGAGACGAGTAAAGCTGAACCGGTTCAACCAAAAGCCATATTGACGCGAAAGATTCGATGTGTAAGTCGACGTACTTTTGTGACAGGGTAGTCTTGTACTAACTTGGTGTGATGGCTTTATTTCAGACGATATTATTTGCTGATCAATCCACTCAGGACTTTTCGGAGTCGAGCCAGCCTCTCGAGGTTTGACACTGCTGCTGCTTCATATCGCTTGGTTCACTTGTTAACAAAAATTCATTGTTTTCCAGGAAGCAAATTTTGATTATCGTGAAGAGTTATCGGAAGTTTTGTCGGCTTTTGCATCGATTCGCACCTTTGATGTGAGTGATCCCTCAAATAGGTGCAGAGGTTATGATAGATGTCTAACAAGAGTGTTTTCAGGCATCATCGTATCACTGTGCAACTACAGAGTCTATTGAAGAGGCTCTGAAGAGCGACAGTGATGTGATATTTTACACCGGTGGAGGAGACGAGGATCACCTAGTAGTTGAGGCGCCAAATGGTTTATCTGCACGTCTGGAAAAGGATGAGGTGCTTCAGGTCCTCTCTGGAGGTAAGTACCTAATCGAACTGATATTGTAAAGCTTGATTACTTACTAGTCTTGTTAAAACAGTGAAAGCTAATATCCCGAAGCTTATTGTCGTCATTTCACCATCGCTAGAACCAGGTACGCTTTTTGCAAGTACTAGTGGAAGTTTTGGTTGCATTGCTTACATTGCCTCTGCTATTGCTGCTGGTAGCGTGTTTACTTGCGGACTGTGGAGCTCCTCATGTATGCTTTTTAAGTTCGGCTGGCAAGCACTCACTGCGTGTTACTGCCTTCATAAGGTACTGTCAACATGATCACCCAATTTGTATTGAGCTGGTAAATAATTGATTGTTAACCCGGGTTATGCACTCAAACAGAGCGCTATTCGCAGGCCTTCTGAAAGGCTTTTCTGTCGAGAAGAGCTACACGTTAGCAGAGTTTGTGGCGTTGAACGATTTGCTCCCTATCGTAAGACCATCGGACCAATTTTGTAAGATGTTGCCGAATTTAGAGCAGCACAATATCCAGATTGGGTCTCCTCTGAAGGAGGTAGTGGGTACCGACAGGAATACTGTTGCATTGCTCAATGCTCCATTTATTCCTGTGCTTGCGACCCATTTTCTTGGAAGGGATGCCGTTGTCAGAAAGGTAATTGATTGATGAATCCCTTTGAAAGATTCGACCGATTACATTGACCTCCTGTGTCGTTATGGTTCAGGTCAAGGCACTACTAGCACAAAAGATCCGGGTATGCAACGTTTACGGCGCTCGAGGAGTTGGAAAGTCCTCCATTGCGATTCATGTAGCAAAAACATCGTATCGTACTAGAGGATACCGAAATGGCGTTCACTACTTTGCTGTGGACAAATTAGTGGAGCACATCCAAAATGGCATTGACCCCGACTCCCAAGATCAAGATTGCGTACGATTATACCAGCGCGAGGACGCTTTGCCAAAAGTTATCGAAGGAGTCGAAACTCTTTTACGCTCACTTCCAGAGTATGTATCTGTACTGCTGTTTCAACTCCAAGGAGCTGGGCTGGTTGAGACTAACCATTGCGTTCGCTTTCAACCTCACAGGACGGACCCAGAAAATTATCCCACGGCTCTGCTAGTTTTGGACGGGTGCGATGTCGTCCTGCCAGCACTCGAAATCTTTGTGCTGAATATTGTTCGGGCATTTCCCGGTGTCCAGGTACTATAATTCATGACGGAGCTTGCTACAAGTACTCGTACAAGGATCTGCTGACGCGTTTATTAAACCGTAGATTCTGATAACATCGACCGAAAAGCTGCAGGTCGACACACAGGACAATGAAGAATTGCCTGAGGAAGCAGTCCACGTCGAGGAACTTGGCAAACTGGACAGTGCAAAACTGTTCTTCAAGCTAGCGCGGGGCCATTTGACTTCAAGGCAGTTCCGACAGCGTACGTGATAGTAAGCCCTTCATGTTTCAACAAAGTGTTGACGTTGCTGTGATTGTACTTCGTAGACTTTCCAAACAGCAGCATCGAAGCTATTTCAAACGACGAGCGCTTGCTCAGTACCGTGGGGAACCCGTTTCGGATCTCCAGACTCGTGTACGACCTCGAGTCGCAGATGACGAGCGACAGTAACTAAGGGAGCTGTTCACCCTCACTTGTATGTTATCGGGACGACTTGCATTCGTATATATCGATCGACAGAGGGATCGCAAGATACCCAGCAGTGGGAGACAATGACAGCGCTCGCCTTGCTTTGGTGGTAACGTGCAATTTTGATATTTCGAGGTACAGTGTTTGACTTCATGCATCAATTACTCCTGCCTGGAAGTGCCGAAGCAGCACACCAATATGCACGAGAACCTTTCCAGTCGAGACGGTCCGCAAGCGGCACCTTTCAGACCACGCTGCGTTGAAGAGCACATCGTCGTTCTTGAGCTCTGTAGTGCGTCCAAGAAGCTGCACATCCAGCTCTTCCTTTGTAGTTCCCAGCGGACGCCACAAGGATACCCAGAGCTTGTGCTGACCAGCTGCAAATGGCACGGGTACAAATCCGTAGCCTGCAACATGAAACTTCATGCTTGAGTCTGCACGCCACACCTGAAAAAGTAGCTTGGGCCACCCCTGGAACGCCGACGTCGCAAAATGCAAGTCGATCGGATGCGCCCATATAGCGACATCAGGATCGGAAGTCCATGGAGCTGTGGACGGGTAGTCCACTTGCGTTTGGCCGAATTGGTCACCAGCGATTTGGCTCCATCGGCTGCCATACTCAACGCGCCACTTGCAGGTCAGGCCTCCAGCAGTCCCGAATCCATGTCCACTGACGATTTCACCTATCAAATGAACTTCAGGCTGGTAAGCAGGAGGGACATCAAGCTGCGCTAAGCGCTTCTGGACTCGGTACAGGTTGTATGGAGACTCTGGTATCGGCAAAGTGTCGTCAGGGTCTGCTTTGTGTCGACGTATCGGAGACAAAACATTTGTTTGGTTTTCTTGCTCGCTATCATCACTTGAGCTCTCGGGTGCTGATCGTTGACGCTTGTCGGACTTTCGTTTTCCACGCACACGAGGAGAAGGAGAATTTTCTCCATTGTTGTCACGAGTAGGTGATAGTGGTGCCTTGTTTGGTTCAGGGTCTTTCTTCTCCTTGCGGATCGGCTCATTTTGGTTGTTTGAAGACTTGGAGCTGTTGTGGTGCTTGATGTCGGACATTTTCCACCGGCTTTTACGTTTTGGTGACTCAGCCGCTGCATCTGACTTCGGCGGGGTGAGTGGGTCCTTCTCCGTCGCTGCAGGCTCAGCATTTGGATCAATTGTTTCGTTTTGAGGCTTTTTGTCCACGAGTTTTGGGGTTTTCTCGGGCTTCGGTAACTTCATCAACCTGCAACGCAGAAGTATGTGTAAGTTCGACGTCACTACCTTCTCATAAATTGACAGGTAGAAAACACCTCTTTTTGGGAGAAGCGAGTGGCTTCTTGGTTGGCTTCTTGGTTGGAGACTTGTCTTCTGCTGCGTTGTCCGACTCCAAAATCGTTTTACGCCTGAAAGCTCGTGCTATCGACTTTCTAGGCGACGGGGTCTTAGCTTCGACACCAGCAACATCAGCGCTGCCCATATCTTCCGCCTCATCAATCAAAGCTTCTCCAGTTGCCTCACCAAACCCAAAGGCTTCAGCTTCCGTTGTTCCCGTCGGCTTTGCTTTTTCTTTCTTCGACTTCTCCTTGGGCTTGGGCTTTTCCTTTTCTTTCGGCTTAGCCTTGGGCTTCGGCTCTTTCTTCTTTTTCTTCTTTGTCTCTGGAGACGTAGCAGCCGAAGTGCCAGCTCCATCTGGAGAGTCGAAGCTGCGAGCAAATGGATCGTTCAATCACGCTCAACTAGCTACGGCCAACACGTCTGTAGCATGACAACCAGCACCTACCTCGGTCCGCTCGCCGAGGGCGGCTGGGTGCGTTTCCTGGGGGAGGCGAGCTTCTTAAGCATCCGATCTCTGATCAGTCGGCGTTTTCTCAACGGCAAGAGCCGCTCACTACTCGAGCCGTCGTCTCTGCACAACTCAACCGACCACCCAACCTGCACCAACGAAAGTGTATTTCCCCACCTCTTATAGAAGTCTATCCTCTCTCTCTCTCTCCTGTCTCTAGCCGCCTAGTTCTTCTTGGTGCGCATGCGCAGCGCTTTCTTGCGCTTGCGGTGCTTGTGCTTGTTCATTTTCTTTCGCCGCTTTTTGACGACGCTGTCCGCCAGGTAGCCGTCCATCTGGCTCAGCAGCGCGTCCACGTCCCCCACGACGTCGCGCAGCGGAAGCTCGTCCTGCAATGAGCTCAGCATGCCAGGCGTGTCCCACAGGTCCTCGGAGCAGGCCAGCGCGCCCTCGTCCTCCTGCTCCTGCAGCGGGAACGAGCCCACCTTCCACAGGTGCGACGGGTCGGCCCGCGGGTACTTGTCCTGCCACAGCGCCGGGTCCTCAGGCATGGGGAAGGACGGCGTCTGGAAGAGCGTGTCGGGCGCGCGCGTCGACATGAAGGCGCGGCGGGCAGTGAGCTGCGTGGCCGGACGCATGGAGCGCCGGGACGCGCCCAGCAAACTGCGGGCAGCGGCGCGCAAGCCGGACATGCTGATCGAACTTGGTGGCGTGTTTCTCACTGAGCCTTCGGTCGAGAAACGGATGGGAGGCGGTCACGCTCTGCGGAGGTGAAACAGGTAAGGAGGTATAGTTAGTAACTGGGGAAGAAATACTGTAGCCACGTGGAAGTGACAGGGTATGGGATTATACAGGAGCGCTGTATTTGAGGGATGCTGACTACTTCAGGAAGATCGCCGGATTGAGATCAATGGAGCGCGAGAGAGAGCAATTGGCCTTCTTGCGCAGGTGCTTCGCGTGGGCTGATCGCAGCGGCAAAGGTGATTGGACACGACGCTGCAATTGTAGTTAGGTTGCAGCAGAAATGTTCAAGTAACAGGATGTTGTGTAGGATATTTGCAGTCGCACGACCTGAAGTGCGGCGTGGCAGCAGCTCTGGGCGTGCGTCCGTCCAAAGTGAGCGCCGTTGAGTGGACGGTGGCAAGCGGCGGAGACTAACGGACTTGTCTGAAGCTGCTGCTGGTGCAGATGTTTCGCGCGTGCGAAGTTCCGGGCCATGAGCTGCGTGTTACCCAGGACGAGTTTGTGCGCGTCGTGCAGTCGAGACTGGCCAGGACGGACTTGCTGGAGGACGTAAGGAGGCTCTTCAAGGCGCTGGACCTGCGCGCTGAAGGATTCATCTCGTATCGCAGCTTCCAGCAGGTTGGAGAGCTTGTTGCGGTCACTTGAGATCTGCACTGACAGCTACTTTTTCTCTTCTTCAAGGCGTGCTCGACGGTGTTGCCTCTCACCAATGACGAGACGTTGCTGCGCACCTTCCGTGAAGCGGATCGAGACGGCGACGGACGGGTGCGTCGGCTTTTATTCTGCTGTGCAATGACTTGGTTTTAATATTCTGCATCTTCGAGCAGGTGACGTACCAGGACTTCGAGCGCATGTGTCTGCTCACCGTAGAAATCGATGCCAGTAACAACAAATAGAAAACGGATTCTGAATCCATCCCCACGCAGTATTTTAACCTAGTGACGACTTAGAGGTAAATACAGCTCCATGCCTGCAGGCTTGTTTATGTGGGGCATTTCCATCTCATGAACAACGAGATCTTCGCAGGATCAAAGGGAGAGGAATGGCGACCCCGAGCAGCGACAGCCAGCAAGAGGCCATCAAGTCCCGACTGTTCGCGGTCCTACGGCGCCCCGAGAACGATCAGTGCGCCGACTGTGGAGCTGCCACGCCCAAGTACGTTCGAGTTCGTTGTGTGGTGTCGAGTTGGAGCTAAACGGATGCTGTAGGTGGGCGACTGTAACCCATGGAGGCTTCATCTGCACGCAATGTGCGGGCGTTCACCGCTCGTTGGGCGTCCACGTGTCGTTCGTCCTCAGCGTCATGCTGGACAAGTGGACGGACGAGCAGGTGGAGACGATGGACACCATCGGCAATACGAAACTCAACCAGCAGCTTGAGCGAACGCTGACTCTGCAGCTCAAGCTGAACGCGCAGACGCCCAAGAAACCCGAAGCGCAGACGCCGCGTGCGGAGCGTGAACGTTTCATTCGGGTCAAGTACGAGGACCGGTTGTTTGCTGGCGGGGTCAACAACTCACCACCCAAGCCGCCGTCTCCTGCCAAACGCAGTCCCACAAAAGCTGCAGCGACGACGCAAGGCATGGTGGAGTACACGGGTGTCGTGGTGATCGAGCTGAAGGAGGCCAAGGAGCTTGCAGGAATGAACATTAGCGGCAAGTCGGACCCGTACGTGACGTTCCGCTTGGGCGAGCAGAGTATCAGCAGCAAGCGCGTGGATAACAGCGTCGCTCCTCAATGGAACCAGCAGCATATGCTCTCGTGGGATGGCACGTCCCCGCTAGAGGTGGAGCTGTACGACTACAACAAGGTCAACGCTGATCGCCCCATGGGGGCATTTGCAGTGAGCGCGCAGCAGTTGGCATCGTTACCCAATGCGACCGACACTGACGGCCCTTATGAAGATTGGTATCCAGTGATCATGCCGCGCGACTGGGCCACCAACTTCAGTGAGCACATGGTAGCAGGAGCTGAAGGTGTCACCAAGGGCATCTATCGAGGCATCACCGGCGTGTTCAAGGACCCGATCAAAGGAGCTCGCGAGAATGGGCTCGAGGGCTTTGCTAAAGGGGTCGGCACAGGCGTCGCTGGCGTGGTCTATCGTCCCATGAAGGGGCTTGGCACGATGGTTAAGCACTCGGCTCTTTCTGTTGGCGTCGGGAGGAAACACCGCACGAACAGCACAGGGAGCGAAGGCGAAAGCGGGAGCTCATCGCCGGACAGTCGAGACTACGTGGCTGCGGGCTCCGTGCGACTTGCGTTGTCGCTGCAGAAGTTTTCGTAGACGCCGCAAGCGAAGCTGTACCTATTGCACGAAGACGATGACAAAACGTGTAATTTATTCGTTCACCTTGGCATCGTCGACTGCATCGTTCATCATTTGTGTGTGCTTGGTTACGTGCTTGTCGTTCTTGCTTCATGCCTCGTGGTTTACTATCACACCCTCGTGCTGCTAATCTTGTTGGGTTTCGTCTGGCGCTGGTCAATTTGCCTACATGAGGGTACGGAAGGTCAACAACTCGCTTTTAACACGGCGGAATTGCCCCAGCAGCGTCGATGCCTCTCCGTTCTCGTCTGCATGATCGATGACAACGAGGACAATGTTAGTAAAGTGTGCATCAAACTACTAGAGGAACAGCGATTCGGCGACGTACCCTGTGAGGTGGCGCGCAGATCCGTGATAAAACCATCGCAGAGGTCCACAATGTTCGGACAGCAGGCAGCAAACTCGGCAAGTTGGTCATTTCCGGCACGCGGAGAGATCGCTTGCTTCTTCCAAAGCGTAATAATGGCCAGCATAGACTGCAGCAAGTGCAGCGTCCAACCCTCGCGATAGAGCCGCTCAGGCTGCTCGCGGTAAAGCTGCTCGTAGTAGCTCAGAAGTACCCGGTGGGGCACACCCACGTCCAGGAAGAGCTTGAGTACCCAGTTGAACGTCGTGGCGTCAATAGCTGCGGCCGAGGCGGCACTACCAGTGAAAGCACCCATCCCCGTTGATCGAATATACCAAAGCGAAATCCACTCCAGCACATCAGCCAGGAAACCCACAGGGAACACGAAGCCACCGATACCGGCGGCCGAGCCACTGTGTGAATCATCGCCTTCAAAGTAGAGTGACTTGCCCATACGCAGCAGCTTGCTTTGCATTTGACCCATCCAATTACCACTCTCAAAGGAGGATCCTCCACTTCCCCCACTTGACGTGGCTAGCAGTCCAGCCTTTTCGCACTGGTCCAACCGCCACGCGTTGAAAGCCGCGTTATTTGATGACTGCGGCAGCAGACTGAAAATGATCTTCCGCCAGAGGGTTGCGATGACATCTGCCTCCTCCGACTTGCACACATGGATAACGTGTAGACACTCGGCCCACATATCGTACTTGGAAGCGAATCGGTTGTACAATGTAGACGCGTCGAACAACTTGAAGGTCAGGAGCTGCACGTCCGTCTTGCGCTCTCGAAGCTGTTCGTCTGCGGTCGATGAGGACACCTCCCGCTCAATTACCTGCTGTTCAAGCGCCTTCAGAACACGCACCTGCAACTGCAGCACATCCAGCACATCACGCACTTCGCGAATAGCCTCCGTGGCTTCGCCCACGTCCTCCAAGCTCTTCAGACAGCCAAGCGCCTTAGACACATAATACTGTCGCTTGGAGATGTCTGGGTTGTTGGAAACCACCACTGCAGACGAAGTCGCATACTCATCCTCGCCAATCGTGTCCTCGTGAGCACGCGCCCACCATACCTTCGCTGCCACGAGATACTTGTGTTGATCCATGTAAAGCTTAACAAGCAGGTCTTGGTCCTTCTCCTTTAGAAATTCTTCAATGTACGGGGAGCGGATGGAGGTCAGCAGGTGAGAGTGTCCACGCTCGTACAACCACGTGTACAGCAGGTTGTGGAAGCTATCGTCGTCTGATGCCAGTGCGAAGAGGAACAGCTCTTCCACGCATTTATTCCGAGTGTCGTCGTCCAGCGTCACCATATCTTCAACTGCCTGAGGGCTAGCTCCGTTTGCCACTGTTCCGCGAGTGGATACGCTACCACTCTCCCCGCCAAGAAGCCGATGCAGTGCCAGCAAGATGCAGCCAAAGCATCGCCGTTTCCATGTTTGCTTCACACCGCTCAGATCTAACGCCGCTGCATCGTGGAAGTGTTTGGCGCACGCTAGCGACAGCTTCACCACGCCCTCGTAATAGTTCAGTAACGTGTAATCCTCGCAGATAGCCTGAAGAACGTCCAGGCAGTCCTCCGTGTCCCACATGTGGCATGAATTCAGGAACTGATCCAGCGATTCCTTGAGGAAGTTCTTCCGAGCGACGGGCGACCCGCTAAGCTTAGCATTCGACAGGCTCCGGTAACCTTGGTAGTGCCACAAATCAGACACAGAGAAGAACGTGGGGCACTGTTCGCGCAGCTGCTTAATCAGGAACTGGTTGTTCTCGTTGCGACCGCGCATGAGAGCCTTCGTCATCGTTTTGGCAGCCAGCGAGCCGTCAGCCGTGGTTACAAGTTCACTGAAGCTAAGGCGTGCAAGAGGTTCCTCGAGTGATACCTTGTACTCCTGCGCAATACGCAACAGCGAGATGGCCTCAATGCTTCGCAGCACCAATTGGTAGAGGTAGTACAGAGAGCGTTGCTCAGCCTTAAACCGCGTCTCGCGTTTCAGATGCTCCTCGCTGAGCGACTTTTGGTGACGCATCACCAGCTCCGACACACGAGAGATGCCAGCCTCAACACTTTCGCTCAGCACACCGTCCAAGCTGGGATTTTTCTCTAGCGCAGCGCCGCCGCTAATCGACACAGCAAATGGGACAGCACTCTCCATGAGCTGACGAAGTTGGAACAGAATCTCGCGAATCTCGTCCAATTTCTCCGGGGAGTGAATGTTCTCGAAAGTTGTCACGTAACCAGGCGGCTTAGCCGAAGGTTTAGCCGCGCCATTAGCGGCGTTGCCAGATACGCGTGTAACAACACGACGGCCGAGTGTTTTCGAAGGCCACAACGGTCGGAGTACGCGGCACGCAAACGCTACGAGTCCATCGTGCTGGTACGACATGCCAAACTCCGTTGTAAGCACAATTCGGGTATTCGCTGAGTTGGAGGCGCTGGTTGTAGATGCTACTGGCTCGATGGGAACATTGTCAGGGGGCCCCTGAGCGATCTCGAAGATACTCTGCACGGCAGCCATGTAAATATAATCGTCACTCTTCATTGTTGTCAAGCCACGGCGTGGCGCAACCACCGAAGCCGCGGTGGAGGACTCGCTGACAAGAGGATCAGTCTGGACGCCGCATGCCAATGCGATAAGCATGCAAATGACTTGAATCTCGCCGAAACAGCGCACGAAAGGTGCCAGGCCAGCCTTTAGCTCATGACCGCGCGATAGTAACAGCACGCGATGAAGCTGATCAAGTGGCCTGATTTTCTTGAAAACCTGAATGCCTGCGTTCGTAAGACACAGAAAGTGACGCGAAGGCTGGGAGTACATGAGCGCCATCTCACCGACAACAGGGGCGTTCTCCGAGGCAGTTCCTGGCTGGGTGCCAGTAGACATCTCATCGAATGAGCGCTTGCTACCGCTGCTGGAACCGTTAGTGCTAGCAATTGCAGCCACCGCCTCGCTTTGAGCAATCCACGCGCTCTCCGGTCCGTCGCTGGAGTACGGGTCCAATTCCTGAATATCCACGACCTTGCCGATGCAAGTGTCCAGCGATACAGCCTCTCGGATTGTGGGTTTTCTAGCAGCCAAACCTGTCTGAACGGGAAGTGCTGCAGTGCTGATAGGGTCGTGTGCAATACCCACAAGCTGGTCCTGTTGGTCCCGTCGGCCTTCAATGCACAAAAACACCCCCTTGCGGTGGAAAGCAACGTGCACTGCGCTCGGACTCTTGCCCGGGGCGTAACCCGGCTGCATACCTTCCTTGGCATGATACGGTGGCGCATCACGCAGCGCGATCGCTGGAGGAGGCAAGCGAATATGAAGAATCTCGAGACGGGATGGGCGTCTAGCTCTGCCGTTCAATCCAGCGCCAGAGTACGTGTAACGGCGTGAAAATGCCGTCAGATAGAAGCGGATGCCGTTCGACGTGACAGCAACCAGCGTGACAATCTTGGATTCGTCCGGAGAGACCGTCGACAGCGACACCACCTTGAGAGGGTTGGGCGTTCCGGCCACAGCAGGCTGGAAGAGTCGCTCATCTGGACACGACACGCGAGTCCGGCGGTTCTCACGCGCGTACTTGGCGCCATCCGCGAGCAGGTTCACGGCGCACACGGCCTTGGTCTCGTCTCCATTGGCTCCCAGGTCCAAAACGCTCACTTGGGCGTCGTCGTGAAGCACGTACAAAATGTGGCGCGAGTGGTCCACACAGAGGTCCTCCACCTTGCCAGGTGCACTGGCAAGTCCGGCCAGGAAGCGCGGCAGATACTGCGCGTAGCTGGACGTGTGTGCGATCTTCCTGCAGGCATCCGAGACGCCCACTCCGGGCACGTTGGTGAGCGCCGCACCCAGCAGCGAGTTGCGGTCGGCCGCCTTCTTCTGCTCGGGTGCGTACAGGAACTCGTAGAGCGCGCCGTCCGAGCCGCCAAAGAAGATGCGGCCCGCGCGCGTGGTCACGATCTTGCGAACAACGCACTTGTCCGTGCTCACGCTGAGCTTGGTACGCTGCAGCTTGAAGCTCGCGCCGTCCGCGCGGTTGTCGTCGGCCACGACGGCTAGCAGCACGAGCTCCACAGTGGTGGCCACCACAAGCACGTGGCGCACTTTGTCCGTGAAGACGCCGGCGGCCGGGCGTGCTACAAGGCCCACCGCCACGACGGCCTGGTCGAACTCCTTGGCGGCGAAGCGTCCGCGTTGGGCGTAGCTCCAGAGGAAGAGGCGCGCATCCACGGACGTCCAGGCCGAGCTGATGTCCGGCAGCAGACCCGACAGCGATAAAGTCTTGGCGTCGTCCAGCGCGGCGGCCACGACGCCCGGCAGCGGGAGCACAGAGCCCTTCTTGGCCACTTGGGGGGTCCATTGGGACGCGTACGGCTCGAAAAAGTAGTTCTGCGGCTCAGACTGCGCGTTGAGCTGGTCAGCCAGGTCCGGGTACGACGCGTCCTCCTGCGCGGCCTGGTCCACGCGCGTCTTGGCATCCGACAGGCCCTTGAACGTGGCCTCGCACGGCTCCATGGCGGTGGCGGGCGGCGGGGACGAGTGGTGCGTTGGTGTTTGCTTGGCGTGGCAGAGCGGCGGACTCCCCCAATACAAAAAATAAGTGATTTGGGATGGAGGAAGGTGAGTGGATGAAATGAATTGGTTTCGTCCAATGGGGAACTGTGACGAGATGGATACAGGAGGACACTAGCGGACTTGCGATTTACTTACAGTGGTATGTCCTCTGGTGTCTTCTCTTGTGGATATTGCGACCCGCTAGTTGGATATGAAAGAGAACATGGACGGTTCGGGCTCCTGCAGGATGCTGCGGTGCGACTGGGCTTGCGACACGGAGGAGGACGCCATGGTGGGCGTAGTAGACGATGAGTTGCTGCGCAGGAAGCCGAACGCAGTGGGCGACGTGGGCTCTGTGGTGGTGGAGCTGCTATCGAACACGGTATGGTCGCGGGCGTTGATGGTGGACATGAAGCCGAAGGACGACTGGGTGGACTCGGCGACTGCAGCTGGTCGACTACCCATCTGTAGCCTTCCAGACGCCGTCGAACGCAGAGAAGCTTCCAGGTCACTGAGACCCATCGGTCGCCCGTGGCTGCTCTTCGTGAATGTTTCATCTAGCGCTGGTGCGGGTCTAAGTGGCGGCTGTTGGCTGTTGTCCTTCAAGCTGAGTCCGGCAAACACATTGGTTGCTACGTCCACCGCCGGGTTCGCGTCATCCGCCGACAGCACACCGAAACTGGAAGATGGACTGGTAGGCGCCTGACTGACAGTCAGCTGTGGGGCAGCAACAGCCTCCAATTGCGGCTGGGCGTTGTCGCGGAGGAAACTGAAGCCGTACGAGTTGTCTGCTTGAACAGGTGCGGGTGGCACCATTACATTTCCTCCATGAACGGCAGCGACTTCGGGATTGGCGTTGGCGTTCAAAAACTGGAAACCAGAGTCGCCTTGGAGCTGTGAAATGCCTAGTGGCGGATCGTTGACCGTGCTGTTGCTATCTCCTCCGACGAACGCGAAGGCTGACGCTGGATGTTTCTCCTCGTCCGAAGCAGCGACGCTGAGGTACGGCGGAGAAGGGTCTGTGCTAACCGTGCTCTGAATGAGCCGAGCCAGCTCGTCAGCCTTCCGGACGAGTGTTGAGCGGAACTGTTTGACCTCTTCGTAATTAGGCGGCCGACGTGCGCCAAAAATCACCGAGTCGATGCCTTGAGTCTGAATCTTCTCCACGGTACCGTGCAGTTGTGCTAGTTGGTTGCGGCGATCGGCCACAGACTGCCCACCGTGCTCACGACGGACAATCTCTTTCAATTTAGCCTCGATCTCGCTCAAGCCGCTGCTGTACCCGTGTAGACGAGTCATGAACGCTTCGCCAGTCGAACTTCCTGGTGTGTGAATGTCCTCGGACTCCGGTTGAGCTTGATCCTCCTCCACGCTCTTTTCATCTGTTGTACTGCCTTCCTCCTCTTCCAGTGGGGGAGGGATATAAGGCATATGAAGCGTCGACGGGTTGGCGGTGCGACCATTATTCATGAGCTTCTTGAAGCGCAACAGCTTGGGTGCGTTCGTGAGTGAGCCGAGGATTGGACCTACCTCGACCAGCCCTTTGTTCTCCACGTATATGGAGTTAATACTAATCAAAGCACAGCCCGGACAAATCGCCGGGTGGAGCTCAAGGTAACCACGGGTACCAGTAGGCAGCCGTACGAACCGCTCGATCACGGTCATGTCAGGAATTGTACGGTCCAGCATTACCCCCATCGGTCCTGGAGGGACCTCGATTTCCAGTATAACCTCTCGGAGCGGCTCGTTCGATTGTGTAGGATCTGGCCCATCAGCATCGGCCCCACCATGCACTGCGTCAGACGATGGTTTGTACGCGTCAAACGAATCCAGTGCTTGGGCGCCATCGTCAGCGTCCATGCCTTCGAAAGCATCGTGAATTGGGTCCGACATCTCGGGCTCCTTCTCTTCCTCTTCTGGCTCGATCATATTGTGGGATGGCTGCAGCATTGTCGGCTCAGGGAGTGTATCGAAGACGGTATGACGACGCTGCAGCACAGGTACAGCTGCAGCCTGTGAGGGAGCAATAGCTGATGAAGAATGCTGTTCCTGTGGCAATTGATGCTGCTGTCCACCCAAGAATCCAAACGCTGAGGGCATTTCGGCCGTCGACGACGATGGAATACCATGCTCGATGGCGTGTACGCTATCTGCTGCAGGCGTTCCATTCAAGAAACCGAAGCCAGATGATTCCGTCGATAGAGGCGGCGCACTGGGAGTCGGCATGATTGGTACTATAACTGACGAGTTGGCATTCTGGGCAGGTGAGGCTGCCATGAAGCTAAACACCGAGGACGGTGGCACTGGTACTGCTGTTGGTGACGGTGAATCCATTTCCCCACCATTCGCGGAGAGAAAGCCAAAAGCCGAGTTGCTGACGGGAGGTGTCATCGGCTCGGCTGCCATCTGAGCCGGCGCATACTCATGCTGCGTTGGCTGCGCTAAAAAGCTGAACGCCGACCCTTCTTGCGGCGCAGGAGCAGGCAGAGGCGCGCTGCTACTGCGTGGCGAGTCGTTCATAGCCATCATGAGGTCCTGCGGAGTCTGCGCCGACGCCACCACGGGCGACGTGTGCATCAACGCGTGCATCTCCGGAGCTTGGGCCTCCGCCTCTTCTGCCTCCTCTTCCTGCATCCTGCGCATCATCTCCAGCGGGCTCTCCTCGTCCGGCGCCACGTAATCTTTCAGCAGCAGGAAGACTTTGTCTGCACGTTTGCGCAGCATGTCCTTCCTCGCATTGCGCAGGTCCTCCAACAGGTCCAGGCGTCCGCTGTAGTACTGCTTGTAGAACTCGGCCTCTGCACTACCCAGCAGCGCACTGAGGACGGAGAGCGCTTTGGCCTTGACCTGCCACAGCGGACTCTCGAACTTGTCGTCCAGTAGCTCACAGATGTACTGTCAGCCATCATATATCAAACGAAAGAAACCAATGATTAAATCAAAGAGACCTATATCAATTTACAGGTAACCGCACGTACGTCATGGTCCAGCGTGTGCAGGTAGCGCAGCAGCTTCTGCAACACTTCGCGAGGCGGGAAGGACGAGGAGCCCACAGACGAGCAGAGCTCCGACACAAGCGCATTCTCGAGATCCGACTGGTGCTGCGCCGGTTGCTGCTGTGGTGTCTTGAAGCCCTGCTTCCAGCGCGCAGCCTGCGACGCGTACGTTGACTCGGGCGCGGGTCGCCGCTGGCTGTGCATGGCTACACCAGGGTGGAAGAAAGTGTGAGGAAGTGGGGGAGGGCGAGGAAGAGATGTTTAAGACAACCAATCAAAACACGTGATTTCGAATTTGAGCGGTTTGATTGGATATATATAGGCAGCAGGTACTGACAGGCGATACATGTATACTGGTACAGCTTAGTAACGCCCAGCGTCGCAGAAGGTGGCGGACTGCTGGCTATGGAGGAAGCATGCCAGCATTGCCATTTGACTATAATACCGACCACTTCAACATCGGAAATTTGCCGCGAGGTGTCAGCATCACCATCCGATGCTCGGTTAGTCGAAAAATACACTGTGACGGTAAGAAGGTAGCTATCTGTCAGTTGAAGGTGTAGCTCCGCATGATTCTTTTCTCAGATGCGATCTGGGACCCGTGTCAATGGTGAGACTAAAGAGGAGTAAAGCTTAGAGAACCTTCAACCTCTTCGTCGCCAGGTCTCCGAATGCATTCCCGGAAAATACAGTATGATATTGTACGGCGAGGCCAAGACGTCAGAAATAGGGGTTTCAAAGTAGCAAATTATTAGAATTTTTTTTGCAAACAATTAGTATATTTTTTTGCCCTCCCAAGGTTCTTTCCGAACTTTGAAACGGCCTAAAGATTAGCTTGGCCCCTCCCTCACAACAGTGCGGCCTTCTCATCTGACCCTCAAGCCACAAGTCACCCGAGGACTCTTCGCCGAGTAAGAAGTCGCCCGCGCCGAGCAGCAAGTTGCCCGAGGACCCCGCGCTGAGGTCCTGTCTGGTGCTGTGAAATAACCATGCCGTCAAGTGAACGAAAACATATATGTTGACCTGGCTGAATCCACAGGTCTTTCTTCTCGGTGCTTACTTGGCGTCTCTTGAATGGAGAACGGATGAAGAGAGATGGATAGTAGAGCAAGCCGATGACTTTATGGCTTGGATCGCATTTCTATCCAGTACAAGAGCTCTTTCGCCTCCTACTGCTATCGAAAAGAGCACTAGCTACCCGGAGCTCTTTTTCCGGCTTCTGGAAAAGGAGTTCCGACAAGCGCTTCGTGTTGAGAAAGCCGTGTTTGCTGCACTGGCAACCTTGATCTGTACTGATGAGGAATTCGACAGCGAGAGCTCAAACCGACAACGACCAGTACACATTCAGTTGGCAGTGACGCTGGAACGCTTGGGGGTATACGGAAATGGTGGTTCAGTTGGGAAACTTGCGCGAGGGTATGGAGTTGGGGGAGGCACTGTCACCCTTAATGCGAAGCGTGCTGTGAAGGCTTTGATGCGCACGTACGGAGACAAAGTCGCTCATATCACCGAATCCTGAAATCTTTGTCTAAGCGACGACGAATTTCCTCGCTCGCTCCTCACTCACTTTGCCTACAATCACGTTGAAGTTGCCAGGGTTCTCTGCCCACTCGACTATATACTGTTTTTGCAGTTTCGTAGTATGACTCTTCTGGGGCGTTACTACCATCTTGAAAGGCGTCCAAGTACTAGAAGTGAAGGAATTTTGCGAAGTGTCGCGATTCGCACTCAGCGAAATCGGAGAGACAGTCCCAGCCAGTCGCTCAAAAAATCAGTTCTTCAGAAAAACAGGCAAACGATAAGCCTCCGGAGGCCCATCTTTGGTCTGATCTTTCCCGAATCATTTGCAAAACAAATTCTAATAATTTGCTACTTTGAAATCCCTTAATGAACCCAAAATTGCTGCAAGCGGGTATTGTACTGATAATTGAAGTGGACAATACAATTATTTCGAGTTTGATATTATTTTTTCCGAGGCCTGATTCCAACATGCCACCTCGAAGAGCACGTTTCAAACTTCTTCATCAATATCCTGAGGGGATCTTTATCAAAAGGGCTACAAATCTATCAGCACTTGGGCCAACAGTTGCCAACGTTAACTCAATCAAGTACAGCAATTGGAGGATATGCAACAGCACGATGATGACTAGTAAACACGGACAACCTTTTCTTAGAGCCTTTTCTTCCTTGACGGTAGACCCAGCGTTGAGTGGAACTTCGTCACCACGGACAGCACGCTGGGAGACTTGTAGCAAGGCGATTGGCCAGGATCCTATAACAGCCGATGATATCGCCGTCAGCAGGTGCATCCCCAGCAACAATATTTGGGTACTAGGCGGCGCTATGGCCGTCGGTATGTGCACGTGAACGGCTTTCTCTTCTGCTTCTCCGCACCGCAGACCTGGTCAGCGAAGTGTTCCAGAAGACGATTCAGTCTCGCCAACTCCACCGGAATTGACCTAACGTTGGACGACGTCGACTCCGGTGCACCCGGTGCGTCTCCCCTACTGAGAAGACGACGCTGACGTTTTGTGCAATCTCGAGCGTCTCCGACGAGACATACCACTCTGGTGATAAATGGGTGGGACAGTTATAGCAGACTCACGGATCAAATCACTCCTGATGGCTGTATCCATACATTGCTAGCCACTGGTCGTAGTGTATGCAGCATGAAAGAGATCCTGCATCGAATACGTCAAGTCACTAGCTTGTGGTGACGCTGCAGGTTTCGCAACAAAAGGGTTAACACCCCCCTTCGAATCTATTTCTGGTTGAATGCGTAGTCCTTCAAAAACACTACAAAGAACCACGGAGGAAAAGCCCCCGTCCCACGTGAAGCATTGCCAGGACCTGGACCAGGTACAGCTGCTCCATGCTGACTTCGTCCAAGGGGAGGGCCAACACTGTTGATATGACAGGGAAGATGATCGCAAAATTTGGCCAAGGGTCGCGCACTGATCGACTTATGGCTCTTTTCAGTGATCCCGAAGGAATAGTTATTCTCATAATGATTAGAGTAAACAAACGGGATTATTAATTATTGAGATGCCATTCAGTTTGGAATTGTTTTTAAATTCTGAAACAAATTGCCACCGCCTTGGCAGCTCCTTCGCCATTCGTGCCTATCGGTGGTTCACCTTGCTAGCCGCCTATAAGCTCATTCTGACTTATACTGTCTACCAACAAGAGCCCTTCTCGCCACCAGCCCTCGCCAGCTAGCATCTGCTTTCCACCAAGGACATCTGCACCCTCCTGTTCTCTGAGAGCGAGGCCAGCAAATACCTGTGCACGACGTGCAACAAGACCTACTCCAGCACCCACAGCTACATCAACCTCCTCAATCATCTGATGCGCCACCACCCCACATACGAGGCGGACGCCCAATAAGCCCCCAGGCGTCGCAACCATCTGCAACTTCGTGTGGTCAACACACTTAGCCGTGACACCTTTCGGTGGCTCCAGTGGCTGATTATGGAGCAGCTTCCGTTCTCGTTCGTCGAGCGAAAGCTGGCGCGGTTCAACGTTAACCTTTCCGCCATTGGCGAGGAGACGGCGGTGCGTCACGAGTGCTTGGTCGCTGCTAAGCCTGATGCAAAAGATTCCCGAGGCGCCGCCTGCCGAGTTTGGCCTCGTCTTGGACGGATGGAGTGACGGTGGTCGCCTCTTTGTGGACATTTTCGTGGTCTACGACAACGGCACGACACCTACGACTCTGACTTCGGATATCTACTACGACGACATCGACTGTGCTGGCCGTGAGACTGTCCTCTTGGCTTTCTGCCCTCTGGGCAATGAGGAGGATCTCAGCGCACAGAGACTGTTCGATTTGATCGCAGACACGCTCACGCGGTACGGCAAGCCGTGGGACACGGTGGTTGTCGTGATTGGCGACAACTGTTCTGTCAATCAGTACATCAGCAATAAGCAGGGCAGCATTCCCCTAGTCGGAGGTGCCAGCCACCGCTTTGATCTCGAGGTCTAATATCCCACAAGTCAGACGACCAGCTGCTCGCCAAGGTCCACACGCTTATGGCGAAGCTACACTCAATCAATGGCCGTGTGCTACTTCGGCGTGTGTACATAACGATCCCGCTGATTCGCAATGACACGCGGTGGTCGAGCGCGTATGCTATTCTCGATCGCTACGTCGACTTAGAGCCAGCTCTGAACTCGCTGGGCCACGGCGTTCTGGTCGAGTACGATTTGCAGCCGTTGCTGCTTCGTCGGAGCGATAACTGGCCCGTGAAGTCTCTTCTTGCAGACATGCAAAAATTTGAGGCTGTCACAAAAACGTTGCAAAAAGCGACGCTCACGCTTTCCGATGCACGACGATTTTTCGATCCCGCCATCCGAAACTACCCTGAAATGAAAAGTCGACACAGACCTCAAGCGCGGATCGTCAACTATCCTGATATCAAGTCCGGCGTCGTGAATCTTCAACTACACGAGACGCTTTCCGTTGCTGAATGTCAGGCGTATAATCCGTTCAAGACCACCAACCCTAGGTTCGGCAGGACCTTCCTTCGTCGCAAGCGCCTTCACCAAACGAAAGTCTCCCAGACGGTCGCTAAACGTTTACACGCCCTTCATCCAGCCGACATCAAACGAATGCGAGCCGTTCTGCCCGAGCGTGAAGCTGATGTACCGTATAATACTTCTTTGATCCGACACTAAATCTTAAGTGTAGGGCAAGTGAACGTTGGAAAGATTGCAATCTTCGTACCATATGATTCTGTTTTGATGAAAAACTCGTCAAAATGAAAAATGGTTGTCAGAATCGTGTTCTGGAAGGGTATGTCCCGGAACCCTCCCAAAGCGAACGCCGAGTCCACAAAGTACCCACAAACAGGGGCTTGGACGCGTGCATACGCACATGCACACGCGCGCATAATTACGAACTCGGTCCGATACGGCTTGGTGCGGCGCTTGAACCGCCTTACAGGTGCTCCTTTGCGCCCAGTACAGCGTTGCCGTCCTCGTCGTGAGCGAGTTGTGCTCGCCATTACACTAGCTATAGTGCAGTGAATGGTGATGACAGCCGCAATATTGGTCCACTAGTGGTACCGTCGGATAAAAGAAGTAGTTTTCACTAGTTCAATTCGCTGTGATTTAGTTGGCTGCTGGACGATGTCGGATATAAGAAGTTGTCGGATCAAAGAAGTATTATACGGTATACCGATCTACGCAAGCGCATGGACGTCTCATTGCTCGAGAAGGTGATATACTTGATGTACAGCCGCTCGTTTTGGGACGTGTTGATGGTCGATGAGATCCGACCCGAGGAGCACCGCCGAAATTAAAGTTAATTTAGTTATTAATCCTATCGCTCTAGGCATTGCTAGTTCATATGTAATTGCGTACTCGGGAACACTGGCTCATTTTGATAAAGATCCATCCTGCGGCGACAATTCCTTTCTTGACATCCGCGAAACCCACGAACAGCAACAACGCCTTGAGACGCACGCTGATTATCCAATGGGTTCGTATACGTATCCACGGGGTTTACACCCCCTTCCCCTTATGCCACTTCATCGCTTGTTCTGTAATTGTTCGCGCACAAAATGTCATCGGTGCTCGATGTAACTGGTGCCGCGGCTGTAAATTCAGTTGGTTACCAGTACGTGTGCCGCTTGATTATCAACACTAATATTTAGCTCCACTCTCAGCTGCGACAACATATCTTGTAATACATTGATCTTACCAACTACTTCGATTGAAGCTCTCAGACCGCAACGTATTCTTAATCCGCCATGGAGAGGACCGCGACAGATCGATACCTTAACATCCACATTATCGCACCAGCCAGCGTGGAGGCAAACCCCGTTGTGCTCTTGCCTGACTGGGAGGGGGATCACCTGGCCAGTCGGTGTTGCAATATCAACCCACCAGTATAGTGCTCAGTGCCTCCTTTACATGATAGTATGAGATCCCGTCGTTCACAGTTCCAGGAAGACAGTGCAAGCGCTTCACTAAAGCAACATATTTAGCGAAGGATTCAACACGAATGGACGAAGTTGTCCAACGGTACATACTAGATTTGGGCGTGCTCGAGTAACCAAATCCTTCAACAAGCTGATTGCATGTCGATACTCCAGACCCGTGTCTGTTTCTTTAGAAGTGGACAGGCGTACGTTAGTCGCAATTGGGTTTCCTACTTCGTGAGCGTATTCATAGCCGAATACCTCTACAATATCACGAGCATACTTCCTCTGCCGGTCCGTGATACAATTAGCTGTCTGACCCCCCTCATTACAGACAAGGACGGTGAAATCCGTACCCCCATACAATTCCCTCCCCCCCCAAAAGTGGGATGGACCATAAAACCAAAAACAAGGCAGCCAAACTTTAATATTTTAATCCAATGAGTGGACTAGAAAATTACTGGACCGCAGGTCGATTTGTCCCCCCACCCATTGCATTTCGCATTTGCGTAGGGAGCCACCATGGCTCCCCAACCGTACTACACCGTCAAGAAAAAGCGTGAAGCTTTAGCCAGTGTCAGTCGTATTGGCTGCAAGCCTACAGCTCGGATGCTCGGCTTCCCGTTAAAAATGTTGCACGATTGGCGGAGGCAAGAGAAGGAATTAATCAGCTTCGAGGGGGCACAGACAAGCAAGACACTGAAAGGACATGGAGCAAAGGGCATCTTAACACTCGGACACGACATGGTGACTTACATGAAGGATCTGCTTCGCAAAGAAGAGGTACGGTAAACATTATGGTTTGAAAGTTTGCAAATGATATTGAGTTGTTGTTTGTAAAGTATTTGTGTACAGGAAAGATAATAGAATATATAAAACAAGAGCACCCCGCTTAGTTAGAGGCGTATCTATCATCGAATTCAAGTGACGAAAGGCGTGTAAACGCATTGATGCGCTTGTGTCAGCGGGTTGCACACCGGTAAGCAAAAAATAATTTCGAATATTTTGCTATTTGTTCTGACAAATTTAGATTATTAACTTGTTTTTTTATTTATCAACTTTTTTGTTTTGTTTATTACCGTGTGTTGAGACATGGTTTTTCAACGCAAAAAGCACAACATACAATGCAAAATGAAGCTGTATTACAGCAGGCGCATTTAGAATTTGCGATCAAGTTTTGGGAAGAATACAGCCATTTCCCGAGGAGGGCTATCTACAACGTCGACGAAACGGCCATTTATTTTGACACCCCACCCCACAAAATATGGGCCCTCAAAGGTAGAAGTGGATCTGCCAAAGTCAAGCACATAAAGAAGAATTCTGGATGACTCACAGCTGTCCTCACCATTCGGGCTGACGGTACGTTCACTTATTTATTTTCAATTTATTGCATACTGAGACTAAGTAATTTGGTATGATTTAGGAAACACATTGCCAATACTCTTCGTTCTGCGAGGGATGCCTGGCGGATCTGCGGAGACAAACGAGTTGCCAACATATCCTGATGGACACGTTTGTACGGTCCAAGAAAATGGTTGGATGGACGCAGCCGTTTGGAAGTTTTATATTGAAAGATTGCTTAAATTTGAAATCGATTTTCCTTCTGTCCTCCTTCTCGATAACTTCGATTCCCATTTATTGGAAGGAGAACAGAAGGTGGTAGCAGAGGCTACCTCAGCACTACTGTGCCCTGTTCCACCAAACAGCATATCCGTCTGTCAGCCTCTTGATGTTGGAGTTATGGGCCGACTCAAGAAGAAGCTGATAGCCGGCTGTCTGTCTGAAAACGTTAATGGTGCTCGCACCGCGCAGCAAAAGAGACTTGCCGCGGTCATTGCACTATTACAGCACAAAAAAAAAGGCATCACGTAACACAGTGTTGTGCGTAGCTTTGAAAAGGCAATTCCGAGATATCCTGTTGTCCAAGTTTAGGAAAAGAAAATAAACATTCTTTTTTACCAATCACAAATCGCAAATCACGGAAGAGTACGGATTTTTCTGTCCAGCTGTCCCGTTTACTTTCGTATGGCGGATATAGTTCAGTGAGGGTACGGAATTCACCGTCGTTGTCTGTAACTAAATATTGTATAAGCACTCGTGGTCCTTGATTCTGTATAGCTAATCAAGATCCTCCAGCAACTTGCACTTACTCTTTTCGTCATTCGTCGCGGCTAGTATTTTTTCAACGCAATGTTTATATTACTCCCTTAGACGTTTGAGTGTGTAGTGTGGCAACTAGTGCCGCCATCAATCTGAAGGACGACATATGCGTCACAGGAGTAAAGTCTCCACGAAATATATTCCTGATATTTTATGGTTACCGAACGCCATTTTCCGCGCATTGAATCGAATCACATTTTCTTGGTGATCCGACCTCACCGCATTGACCCATCTTGTGTGTATTGGTTTGCCTCGAGGCCGGAATTTCTCCGTGGGTATCATCTAGTCAATGACCCCCTTGATCGTCAAAGCAGTCATTGCTCCTAGCTATGCTATCTCGACAAAGGCCCCTTAGATCTGATCGCATGGCCTCATGATCATCCTTGAGGATCCTCACACTACTAGCAAGAATTGGCTTTCCGATGGGCTCGGCTCTGCACTGTATTCACACCGTAATAAGTAAGTTAAAGGACAGATTGGAGGGCGACGTGTCCTGTCCGGGCTCGCTTTGGTTCTTGCTTGTCACCACTTTGCTCAATTCGGGCCTCTTTCGATGAGGCCTCGCTGCGACGTGTCATCTTTCCAGCTATGATAGTCCAAAGTAAACCACTATTTTAAAATGTTTGACGCTCGATCTACACGCTCTCCGCGGATGAGTCTTGATCACTATGACGTAGCAACCCGCGACCTTGTTGTTTAAGTCGCCGGGATCCGCACTTCATACCCTCACCAGCATTAGAATCACCTTCCGTGAACTTAACGCCAACGACACACAATGTATTTTGTGAGGGCACATCTTGCTATTCTTCACTACGTGCTGAACAGTCACAATACTGAAACGCCTGAAATGATGAGAGGGGGGG
>KV725086.1:31730-70185 GCA_000500205.2 Phytophthora lateralis
GGGGGGGGGCAGACAAGTCAGTATCCGACATATTTTCGGCATGATACACATATAACTTTAAAAAAAACCAAGCGAATGCACGATTTTATACCAGTTCAGAATATTGTAAAATCTACCAGACTTCGGAGAAAGAGGGGGCTAGATGGTAATTTAGAGGGCTTCTTGCATTTCAATGAATATTTACTCAAACTAAGAGCGATTATGGAGCAAGACTTATGATTCAAGATGTGCGGCTGAAAAAAGTCAGTGATCATTTTATTGCACGAAACCATTTTGATTTGATTTCACTATGGGCGTGTGTCGTGGTCAACAATTGCACAGAATAGATGAATGGACGCTATTTGCACGTTGCATAGTGATTCTAAGCATTCAAGTAATTGTTTTTTGTTGTATAGCGGGGATACATTCGCCAGACTCACACCGCTTTCACGGGGCGTTGCCACTACAAATACATCATGCACTAATTCGAATATCAACAACCTAGCCAATCAGCATGTATTTAATTCAAATACGTGAATTGCATCAGATAACTCTACTATCTGTTGTATCAAGATAGCCGTAGTCCTAGAATAGATCATAATAATCAGTAAAATAGAAGGGATGTAGGCTCAACGGATGGCCACGTGGTCCTCGGTCGGCAGCGGAACCCTGCTGGGAGAACATGGATCTCACTTCTAAATCCGCAACTGAAAGCGCAGGGTCACCCAGTTCAAAGAGTTGTGTGCTCCCATGGCCTCATTAACCTTAAATTTGTGTCAACCGTGCACTAAACTGATACCGTGCACTCAGTTGTCTCTTAAGTTATTATACAATCTGCTGGCTGCAGACGGAAGTACGCTCTTCATCATCCACAGTGCGACCCATGTCCAGGTTTGCAGCATTGAAGAGAGGAATTTCCATATCTCATCCTCAACCACTGAAATTTAAGAAAAAAGCAACCAACGTTACAATCACTGAGGTCAGTGATTAGAAATGACATTACTGTATTTACTACTCGGGTTTGAATGTGCCAGCTGTGGTGTTCCTGGAGCGAACGCAATTAGAGGCAATATATTCAACAATGAAAAATTTCAATTACGCTTCAACCTAGGCAATGGCTCCTGCCGAGTGTCCAAAAGGAAGCCAGGTCGCTCCATGAGCCGCAAGACGAGGAGTAACTGGAGGTGTCACGTGACCTTTAGCCCATGAAAGAAACGCCAAGGCTGTTGCGGCTCAGGCAGCAAAGCGGAAGGAAGCCAACCGCCTGTCGAGCATGGTGCAGCGCCACAAGAAGCAGCACAACAAGGTCGGCTGGTGGGAGGTGGAGGAGGAGGAGTCAGACGAAGAAACGAAGGAGAGCGAGGACATGAACATGGAGATCACGTTGTCTAGGCGTGTGGTGTGGGTCACTGACCCTTCAAATCTGCAGCGAGCAATGGCGCTGGCTCGCCTGGACTGGACGAATGTCATTGACCTGCGTTAGTATTTTAGCAGAGCAGATAGTAGTATCAGGTGATATTACTATTTTACGATACCAGTGTTTAAACTTTTGAGCTACTAATACAGACGAATGTTTCGCGCTCAGTTTGTGTCAGATCTCATTAACGTCGCGTTGGCTCTCGTTAGCTAGACTCGGGTCAAATTTGCACCTAAATCGTACCGTTAATGCTCCACAACATGGCACTATCAGCCCGAATCGTAAATTAACAGCCGTGATATGTCGATGGTCTAATAAGACCCACAATAGGCAAGGTGTATTATATCGGCTACATGTGACTTTACATTATTATTATAAACCCCGGGGGTAGAATCTGATTTCGAACATAAATGGCACTACAACAATGGTATTTCCAGCAGTCGTTGAAGTTAAGGCAAGATACAAACTTGTACGATTGCGGTATATTGTCCTACCCCGCTACACCATCAGTATAACTTCAGTTACCGCCCTGAGTTTCCGTGCGCTTGTGCTTCGGCTTCGGCCCTGGCTTGAGTCCACGCTTGCCAATCTCTGGAGGGTCAGACCTAAAAGGAGGGACACAAATCAGCGGGGCTTCCTCCAGTGTGACACCTGTGGGCCACGGTCGGAAAACTGTCATGTAAGACTCTCGAAAGTGGTCGATGGATATTCGCTTGGCATCGTACCAAGTGTCAATAGGCTGGTGACGGCATGCACGCATGGAAACTCCTTGTCTAGTCAGTTGCGGCACGTCCACTCACGAGCCAAGCGATCTACAAGTCACCATGGGTGAATGAAACCGGGGCACTAGGATTTACCCAGGAGCATCGCATTGTATGAACCCTCCATACACGGTGTGACCTTGCATTCCTCGGCTGCTACAACCAGTATCGTCCGTTAACGCGAAAGGACAGGCACCAGCTCAATGTCCATGCTCTTGGTCAGTCAATTTGTCCCCATCTGGCGTCTGTCGGACACGAGTTCACTAAGTCTCCAGAAGTACGCGGCAACTGCATCAAGCGGCATGGCGCTGCGACAGTCATTGCCAATACAGCTATTAGCTGGTTTTGCCAGGTTAGATGTCGTTTCGACGTAGGTTGGGAGCTTGAGCCGTTCTTGGTATTTGCACTTCACCCAGTCTTTTTTTCGATACGTTTCAGATACTAGTCAACAGCAGGCTTTGTCCAGCTGAGATCTTTCTCGAAGACCATGCAGTCGCCGTCGTAGTCACTACGATCTATGTCGTTAATTAAACCCCGCTCCTTGCCCGCAAGTGGTATTCGTTTGCTGTTGATGTTGGTTTTGATGTGTCGAAGACAGAAACGATGACGGGTAAGGGGGAAAACCTCATCAACAGCCGACAGAAGGCTTTTTTTGGTTGTCTGACACAGCCGGTGTAGTGATCAACATTTTCCAGCGCCTCTTTGACCAACTTCAGAAACCAAACCCAGTGTTCGTAATTTTCAACTGGGACAAGAGCAAACGCGAACGGCAGGATATGGTTGTTGAAGTCCTTCGCGGTCGCAACCAGAAAAAAACGTAGTTGTTCATCTCACCCTTAAGGTGAGCACCGTCCAACCCATACCGTCTTCATGCATTGAGAGTGACCTCAATACCAATATTTGGAAGGAACCACAAACGCTTGAACGTTCCATCACCCTCTTTCTCGAAGCGCCAAATTGACCCCGGGTTTTTCTCTGCCATCTGCTTCAAGTAGCGTTTCAGATTCCGGTAGCTAACATTCAGCTCGACGTAGTTGCTCTCGTTAATTGATTGCTTGATTCGGGATACCGCCTATGGAGATACTTTGAAGCACTGCTCACCAGAAATTCTGAGATAGCTGCACCCGTCGTGGGCTCCATTTCCCTTCGGACACCTGCAGCATCTCCGCCTCAACTATATGGGTGAGCTCTACCAACTTGTTAATGTCGTGCTAGTGCTTGAGGACGTCGGACATGTTAAACGAAGTGAGGACACCTAAAACAAACATTCTTACCTTGTGCGGTATGATAAACAGGCTGGTTGTTCGGTTCATACATTACACATACCGTTTCTGGCTGATATATTTCTTTGATGTGCCGCTTACACTTTCCACACACGATATTTCCTCTGCTGTCCATCCGTGGTCTCGCCTTGATGAAACCTCCACGGCAAGTGCTTTGTGTCGCTTCGACGCAGAGTGCAGTGATGCAAGATGCCCGACGAACTGCACCGATGCTAGGGGTTTTCTTCAAATGTCTCCGATCCAGTCCAATCACCTTGCAAAATGTGTCCGCACTAGCGCTACGAGTCTCCACAATGGCCTACTAGTAGTAGAAAATAATTTCACCAATACTTCAGATTACCAATAACGCCAACTCCAAAGCAAGAGCATTGCGAGAGCGAGCTGGGGATAATTTACATCCGGTTTTATTCCTTTTTCGCCTTGCGCTTCTGGGAACTGCGAAATGGGGATCTTGTCTTTGTTTGTGAATGAGATACCCACTGTCCGACACAACCGATGGCAGTATCAGTACCAACCTACGCAACTCTACGACTCACTTGACGCTTAAAATGGTATGATCGCTCGCCGCGCATCGCTCGAGTTTGTAAATGCTCGCAGGACGCAATGCTGGCAGTGCGCTATGTTTTTGTGCCCAGTAATTTGCAGATGTAAGTGTTGGTTAAAAAACAATTTATGAAACTCTTATTTTCTTTAATTCAAGGTGTGTTTTAGTGGTACAAGCAAAGTCTACTAAACTTAAATGTGTGTCCATGTATAGTGTGATATAGTCCCTTGTCTACACCGTATTATATATTGTGAGATAGGAAGCAACGAACTGCTAAAAGGGCAGCCTAAAAGGATAAATCCCATGTATCCGAGGGGTTTTCGTTCCCCCCAGCAACCTAAGCCCTAGATGACCTAATGTGTATCTGGCGGGTAAGGGTGTTCTTACCCTATATATTTTGGTAACATGTATAGTGGATAAACCTATTTTGGGTTTATATCGTGTATGCTACAGATTAAGTGTGCCCAAATGTACATGATTTAGGAGTAAATAGATTTATTGGTGACTTGAGGCCACCGGGCATCATAGCCATCGACGAAGTGATGCTGCCCTCGAGGTCCTCGTTCAACCAGGTCCGTGTTTATCTCAACGACAAGACCCACAAGTGCGTGTGTAAGGGGCGCGGGGGGGGTTGCTTTGGTCGCCTTCGTCAGGGGCTCAATCGCCTGCTCCTTCGCTAGCTACCCCGTTGCAAGCAACTCGTCTGCCAAACACATACGTTAGACTATGTATGGTGCCGCCATGTGCAACATTTGCTTTCCAGTTTGTCAGGTAGCATATTAGCTCGTCCTCGCCGACATAGCAATCTATGCCACAGACATCGTGCTTCGACTGGGAGGTTTCAGGTACGTAAAGGCGTCGGAGAGGGGTTCTTGGGGTTCCAGCCGGGTTTCTTTAGCTCCCGTCCCCGGACTTGAAACTCCATTTTGCGGATCACCATGGGGCCCAGTGTATGTGCTGGGAGATCTGAACGTGAGGAGGAATTGGTGGTGACTGCAAATTTCAAAACGCGATATTTCGGAACCAGCTCTATTCGTTTGGACCTCCCCGAAATTCTATCTATACTCCATCATTGGATCTATCGGAAGGGAAAAGATAGAATACCCACCCTTTGTTGTCTTAAAATTTGATGCGACTCATACAAAAGAATGAATAGGTTTCTTTAACGTGTATGGTCCACACTAAGGAAACCGCCATATCCGCAGTTTATACGTTAATTTGTTTATCTACCGGTAAAGCTTTGACACTGCTCGGACATCCTGGATCCATTTTTTTCCTTCCATTTTCGAACGTCTTTCGTTTGCCCCAGCCACCGGCCACGGGTTTGGTGGCAATACCAAGATCCAGTCAACCCAATTTGCATACAAAATGCGAGTGATTTTTCGCCAGTCCTACGTTAGGGTGCTCACGGCTCGGTCACTCTACGAGTTCTACGTTGTGCACAGTCATCTGAATGCCGCTTCGGTAAATATTCTGAGAAAGTTCCATACAAAGCTTTAGTGGCAAAGCGATGTAGGAGATGGACACCAAACACGCACAGCCCATCCAGCAGTGGTGCTAAGCGGCATGCTGCACACATCTGGTTCGCCCTATTCGCACACAGCGCTCTACCTGGAGCCCAACATGTTTGCAGAGGGCCGTTGATTATCATCCTCGGGCGACCAAATTCACGATTATGTATGCTAAACCTTCGATCACCTCGGTAAGGCCAGCAATCGCATAATCACAGCGAATCCATAGACGTTCGCGACCGAGGTGGGTCCGATTCCTACTCACTCGTTGCTGTTGCAGCGTTTCGGCATTTGAGGCATCAATTGCACGAGGATATGCCTCCATTGACAATCCCGTGTGAAAGATATGTGCATTCGCTTACCAGTGTAACCAGCATCAAGCCTGACCTGTTGATGACGACGTTATTGTCAATGTTGATGTCGATGATGATGGTAGTAGTGGTGGTGGTAACGTTCAGCAAGCGCAGCTACGGTTATTGGAGCGGTAAAGAAGCTACGAGGGAATCTGCTATGGCATTCATCGAATGCAATTGGAGACGGTTAGCCCTGTGGTTTGTGGATTCATTTTCCGGAGGATCTGCAAAACCATGAAGGGGAAGCGCTTGAATGGAGAGACATTATCGGGAGATGATGATTGTGGCCTTTTGAAGCACCTTGAAGATGCTTATGGACGGGAGCAGTGGCAAGAAGTAAGAGAAGATGTCGATCATATAGTAAGATGAAAATGAAACATGCCCGTGGATTTTTCTGAAACCTGTCAGCAGCAATGACCAGGCGTATTGGATGCACAATCTTCGGGAGGCGTTGGATGCAGAGGGCTTCCAGTAGCCAAATTACCGTCATCACGCACACTAGCATCCATGAGCTCGCGCTCTTCTCCAATATGAATAGTTTTTTTGGCGTACGTTGTATATATGCTCCTTAATTCGTGACTTGATTGCATCAACATATCAGTTGTTGAATATTCATTTCTCCAGTGAGGTTAGTGCGGCGAATTTTGCAGGATGAGTACACAGCGCAGCAAGTGCTGCGAACAAATTTGATTCCGCAAATGTTGCACTCGTACAGCGAAGACTCAGACACTTGCAATTTTGCTCGAGCGCTATTGTAATGGGTCTGCTTAGACCCACTACTTTAGCTTACACGTGTGCGCACGAGTATGAGGAAGCGTGGGAGTGTTTAACTTAGATTAAGTATACTTGTATCCACAAGTATAATTAAACCTATATAAAGGGACTAAACGATAACTTTGGTCTTAAATGAGAACTGAATTGATTGTTAACTGGGTTTCCTCCTAAAACTGCTATCTATAATGACGGGATCTGCCATCGGATGGCTGGCAGAGTCCCTATCTAACGAACGACTCTTATTGGTAGCAATATGCTTCTTTCTACCAGTAATATCTCTTTGGATATGAATGTGGACCACTCTGTGGAGTGGTCAACCTGAATGTAGCCATTAGTGCATGTTGCACTAAGGTAGAAGGTGAACCGACTGTGTAGCCCCGCTACAGCTATAGAGTCCCACACGGGGATCCTTTGGAGCCAAATTTGGAGTAGGTAATGCAGTCACCTGAGTCAACCCCACACCGCATTCCCAACACCGATGACCACTCGGATCTAACGGAATCGCGTTGCTCACAATTCAAGCGGTTACGTGTCAATTGATTCACATAATGACGGGGCGCCATCACTAGATAGCATTACATCCATTGCGGTGAAATTGCAAGATCCACCATGCAACCAAATCAATAATTTAATGTAAAGAGTTGCGCTGTCTACAATACCGAAATATCCCTCTACATCGCCAAACTAAATCCCCTGCTCGGCATCTTGCTTTTAGATTCGACACCTAGCACGAATTGAATGAAGGCATCAATATGGCTCGTGAATACATGTGCGGACCCACAGTCTTTACTGAGACTCGTTTCCCGTAACTCTGCTTTGCTAGGCACATACCGACAACGGCGGTGAAATCCGTCCCGCTCTGAATAACATCCTCCATATAAATGGGATTCGACAAGAAAATCCGCCCAGCTCTTTGATTGACGAAAACGTCAACCTTTGCACAGAAACAAAACAGAAACGTACGATACACGAACAGAAAAACTCTATTGGCAATTGGTATTATAAGCTTACTTGAACAATTGGACTCTTCGGAAATGTTTTCTCGAAGCTTTTGACTACTTTGCTCGATATCTTCCCCCACGCCTTGATTATGCGCTCTATCGTGGCACGTCCCTTTTCCACCGCTTGTCGCCTGTTTGCTGGGTCGTTTATGAGTCGCCTCGCTAGGTGCAGCTACTTCCGCGCTGCGCTCAAAAGTCTGATCGTTGCACACACAAGCATCGTAGGATACACAGTCCCCACCGCATAGGCACTCCTCCCAGCACACGTAATCCCCCCAGCATGAACACGCCTCCGTCAGGTTGCACCTGGCACACAGTTCGTCCACGAACGCTCTTGACTCGCTATCCATCGTCGCCCCCGCTGATGCATGCGATATATTGGTCTTTCGTTGTTGAGAGAGCCCACGACCCCAACGTCAAGGGGCTGACAGCCTGCGGTACAATTGGCCGGAAGTTGGCACACGAGCGCCAAAGTAGTTTCCGGAACAATATCGATGCCTTGATCTGACACGTGAGCACCACACTTATCGAGCAGGAGAACGGATGGTGCATCTATCTTATATTTGAGCAACTCGCACACGTAGAATGATCAAACTGTTGCATCCATCCATCCGTTTTCCTGGACCGTGTGCACGTAGCCATGTGGGTACGTCGGCAATTCGTCCTTCTCCGACGGTCCTCCTGGTATAGCACGGTAAATCAAAAGAATCAGAAGTTTTTTTCCCTAAAACAATAAAATTAATATTAGCGGCAGACGTAAATACTGCCGTCATTGGACCAGAATGTTTCTGCGAGCGCTTGACCTTGGCGGATCCTCTTCGTCCTTTTACAGCCCAGATCTTGAGAGGCGGCATATCGTAATAGATAGCCGTATCGCCAACGTTGTAGATTGCGCTAAGAGGAAACGTACCGTATTCACTCCAAAATTCCATCGCAAACTTCCAGTGAGTTTCGTTCATGTCTTCCCCATTCTTTTTTCCCTACTGGGGTTTTTAAACAGAAAATCCATGTCTAAGCAGGAACAAATAAACGTCAATAAGATAAACAAAAGGTCAGCACTCCATTATTTTTTGCCGTGCCGCCATCCGCTGCCATAGTCTCATTAAAGCGCTCATACCCTTTTCTGGGCTAGCTTTGGATTCCAGATAGCGTTGCAGCCATCGAGGTTGCTGGTCCTTCATCTACTCGATCATTAGACCTGTACACAAGTACTTGCGTGTATAACAAACACAATCAGATAGCAACGTTAGTACAAAGAAAAATAGCACACGGTTAGTACGAAGAGAAATAGCGCACGATTAATGCGAGTTTACCCCTTCTTCACGTCTCACGTCCTTAATACACATCACCAAGTTGTGTGCGAAGGATACAATGCTTATTGCGGCTTGTCCTCCCAGTGTCTTGTACACCATTGCACGGCGTTATTCACAAAGTCAACACTCAAATTCAAAAAGTGCGCACTCAAAATCAAAAGTCACTGCATAAATTTATCGTCAGCGTAGTATTTACTTTTATAGTAATATTGATTGGTGTCAAATGCACTTCTCGATGGCGGGAAACTTGGTGCGAAGCATGCGCTCGCATAACCAACAGGCTCATTTCCGCTTTGGCGTCCCCGACGGCATGACGATTACGGAGCATCGCGCCGGGTATCTCAAGCTCGCTGCAGACCCCATGTTTGCCGAAGTGGTGACTCCAGCGCTGTGCAATCGAGTGTTTTGCCATTCGCTACCTCATCACCAGCGCGCGCTGCACTTTGAGGACGTGGAAGTCGGGACGTAATTTGTGATAAGATCTGAGAGGTAGTATCATTTTCAAGGGTAATACATCTGACAGGTTTTTGATTTTGAGTGCGCACTTTTTGAATTTGAGTGTTGACTTTGTGAATAACGCCGTGCAATGGTGTAGTCAGGGCTCCGTCAACTTCCTCGATGTTTTCCATGTTGTACAGCCAATCGCGCAGCGTGCGGCGTGGAATTCCCAGCTGCTCCGACGCAGGTCTACAGCCTACGACCTCAGCCAATGCAATGGACTCACGCCTACGAATTAAGTACGAACGTTGTGGTGACATCTCAAATGTGATACAATTTCAACCGAGGGCGCAGTTTGCTGCTGCGTAGCAGCAGCCAGTCGTGACAAGTAGAATTTCTATTGGCTGAAATATTGTAACTTGAGTTATAAACATGATGTGCTATGGGCGAATTTTTATAATATGGCGGATTTCACCGTCGTTGTCTGTAAAACAACTATCCACTAAACCAATACCGGCGATTTGTGCGATCGGAAACAAATTATTTGTATTCGGCTTCAACGTGACGAACAGCCCAAGTTGCCCGAATCATGCCTGGTAGACGAATGCTTTCTGACGGCATCAAGAGCGCTCAATATTATTCCCCCAAACAGCATGTGATACTATCTCCACAGTGTTTAGGAAACTAGACGCAGCGTTATCCACCCGCTCCGCTCGAGGTAGACACCCCTGGATTCTTCGCTCATTGGTAATTAGGGCACGACCAAGTTGCTCCACTCCAATTTTTGTACCGCATCCTCTGAGATGCAGCCACGCTAATTCTTTGTAAGCTTATGTGCATACTATTTTCGCAGGTCGGATATAGTTTGGTATGTGATCTAAAACAAGTCAGTGACTCTTTTATTGCACGATATCATTTTGACTTGATTTCACTATGGACCTGTGTCGTCGTCAAACAAATGTACGAAATAGATGAATGGACGACATTCGAACGTTGCATAGTGATTCTAAGCATTCAAGTAAGGGTTTCTTGTTGAATAGCGGGGTTACATTCGCCAGATTCACACCACTTTTGTTACCACTATAAATCTATCATGCACTAATTCCATTTTCAACAATCCAGCCAATCAGAATGTATTTAATTCAAATACGTGAATTTCATTGGATCACACTGCTAACTGTGCACTAAACTGATACCGTGCATTCAATTGCAGGTGAACCATGTCGGCAATGCCAGGCAGAGGGCGCGGCAAGCGGCTCACGGACAGCGAGCGCATGGAGATCATTGCGCGCCTAGAGGACCCGAGCACGCAGCTGTCGAGGGCCACGTGCGCGCGCCAGTACGGTGTGTCGCCTGCCGCCATCAGCAAGCTCATGAAAGGCAGCCACGCGGTCAAGAAGCGCTACTCGGACGCGGGCGTCGCGCGGCGGGACAAGCGCCAGCGCGGCGGCTTCTGCAAGAACGTGGCGTTCGAGGACGAGCTGTTCCAGTGGATCTGCAGCGTGCGGGCGCGCAAGGTGCCGCTGCTGGTGGCGCACGTGCAGCAGAAGGCCAAGCTGCTGGCCTCGAGACACAAGATGAGCGATGCCTTCAAGGCATCTAACGGCTGGTACTACCGCTTCTGTGGTCGGTACGGACTTACACCCGCCTCGCTGCATGCGGGGGCTCCGGATCCGGCTGTGGAGGAGGATCAGAACGGGACTGTAGAGCAGAATTCTAAGTGCGACAAAGTGGAGTCGACTCAGTGGACTAAAGTGAGGGACAAGGCGGCCCAGTTTGGACCAGAGTTCGTGTACTCTGTGAGTGAAGCCAGACTCTTCTATCAGACGCTCCCGAGGGAGCTGACACCTAAGACAGAAACGACTGCTTCTACTGGGGCAATGCCAGCCCCCGGGAAGACTGCGCGGGTGTTGGTTCTGGTGTGTACTAATGGGACAGGTACGCACAAGATCCCGCTGCTAGTTGTAGGGAAGGAGCGAGTGCCTGCGTGTTTGGCGGCGTTACGCCCAGAACTTCTCCAGGGTGATATTAGTAGCAAAGCGAAGATTTACACGGGGATTGGCATGGGAGCGGCCTACTTCAGCCAACGGGAGATATGGTGTGACGATCGAACGTTCAAACATTGGTGCGAACGGGTGTTCCTTCCAGCTGTCCGTCAACGCACTACACAGCCCGTTTTGCTTGTTGCAGAGAACCCTGGCGGCCGCCTTGCGGCCTTTCAGCAAGAAAACGTGTCTACGATATTTCTTCCGTTGCGGGCAGACAGTGAGGTGAGCCTCCTGAGCCAACAACAGACTCAACCTGGGGCTATTGGTGTGACCAATGCCGATGTTACCTCTCCTGGTCAATTTCTGTCACTGCACGGCGCTGTGATCCGTGACCTCAAACGACGCTACAAAATTGGTCTCTTCCTAGAGCGATTGAGTTTTCTCGAGACACCAACTGAAGAGAAAGTTCGACTCGTGCAGCGCGGGAACAAGAAGCCGGGGGGTAGTGCTGGGGTGGCCCTTGGACAAGAACCGAACCTGATCGATGCTATGAGTTTACTAGACGAAGCGTGGGCGGCGACCCCACCAGCACTTATCAGAAGTTGCTGGGTCAAGTCCAGCTTGTCCAACAGGGCTCTCCTGTCGTCGCCGGTACCCATAGCCTCTCCAGAGCTGAGCGATGATGATATTGTTCTGGAGTTGTGCTCGATGCTGCGTAACACGAATCTTACCGACGATATGAACAAGCTGGTCAAGAATTTGCGCCACTGGCTTTACGTGGATGATGATTCCAGCGAGCAAATGCAGCAGGAACTCTTGTTCGATATCCAGCAATTGCTGCAGGAAGAGGAGCAGCAAGAATGCGATAAACCCGTCGCACAAGATCAACAACAAACTCAGATTCAGTTCCAGTTACGGCAGCAGCAAGGCGCTACGGGCTTTATGGTTTCTTCTGGGATGCCTGCAGCTTTCGATACGAGCCAGCCGGTGCCTTATGGATATCGCTTAAATGATGATCGACCGGAACCAGTGCCAGCCCTAGATCCTGATGTAATACTCGAGGAGAAGCGCAAATCCGTCAGCTTGGCGCTGCGGGCGCTTGCTGAAGCTGAGGAAGCGCTGGATAATGCTGATGTCGCTGATTTTTTTGGTGAAGAAGCGGCAGGTCACGCTACGGAGAACGTCTCACGGGCAATACGACGGCTGCGTCGTATCCAGCGAGGCAAACAATCAGCTCTTGTGGCGGTCGCCGTGAACGCCGCTGCCAGCGGTGACGCGAATGGCAGTACCAGTGGTGCCTTAAGCACACACGAATATTTCTACGGTAACGGTGCGCGGGGGAGAATTTCGTAAAATGTTATCGAAAGGCGCAGAATCATGAATTAGTTGACGGGTCTATTGGTTGTTGCAGTGTTGGGGCTCAGATGTTCAGCTGCTGACGCTGCTGGCACTACGCTTCTGGCCGATTGTGGAGCTGGGTTTCGTCTCGGTTGGTTGGGATGTGGAAGGAGCGGGCTCCACGACGTAGATGCCACCGCCCAGTCCGCCGATGCTCACCATGTGCTCGGCCACCACACGCAGCGGCAAATCCTTCACGACGCCCTTGAAGAGCTTCTTGGACATGACCAGCAGCACTGCGATTGACATAGAACTATACATGAGCAAGGTGAGGCGGATGCGAGCGTTGAAGGTGCAGGCGTACCTGCTCGTCCGTCAGGCCGCAGCACACGGAGAAGCTCCTTGAACACCTTCGGGTACAGCTGAGCAGCGAAACCAGACACGACACAAGAGTTGGAAGATAAAACAGCACGTCAAGACCAGTGACGGTAGTGTACCTTGTTGTTTTGGCGCTGGTTGCCGCAGCGGACACCGAACGGCATGTCAATCATAACCCGGTCGATGCTGTGGCTACGCAGGGGTAACCGCGCGCTGTCCCAGCGTGCAATATCCACGGGGCGTGGTCGGGTAAGCGCGTTCTGGCCAGCCTTACCGGACGGCAACTCGTCTAGCTCTCCACCCAGAGCGTACACGCCGTTGTTCGTAAAGTCGGCGGAGCAGATCGGAAGCGTGCCAATTCCGCACATGGAGTCTAGCACCACGTCTCCGTACTTGTGCTGCGCAAGCTGCAGCATGAGGTACGCCGTGCTAGGACGCAGTGTAGAGACGTACTGCGAGTCTGCCAGCGCACTGCGGCTTTCGTTTGCAAGGCGATTGCGGAACTGAATCTTGCGCGGGTCCGCCAGCGCGATACCCGCCACCATGAACTTGTAGAAGATGACCACGACCACCTCCAGATCGAACTCCGTCAGGTTCACGCCCCATCCACACGTCTCAACCACGCGGGCGCCTACTTCACCCGCCACAACCTGCGAGTTGTACGCGTGCTTTCCATCGCGCACGCAGGAGCCTCGGAATTTGATGTCGCTGTCCTCGACGGGACGCACCGCGTGTTGCTTCCACAGCTTCACCGCCGAATCCCAATCCGCCTTCACCACCAATTGCTGCAGTACACAAACACCAACCATCAGTCTACGCGCTCACAGCGTCTCACTGTCATTGACCGCCACACACTCCGATCTGCTTCAAGCCAGCGTCGCTGTCCGTGTCAATGTCATCGCTTTTGGCCAGCAGCGCCAGCGTTGCCTGCACCGAGCGCAGCTCCTGCACCTCAGCCGCCGCCGATCTGGTCTGTAGGATGATCTTCCCCACTGCAGCCTGGCCCTGCATCACCTGCATGTAGGGCGGTCGAGGGTTCTCCTGCACGCTGCATACCTCTAAATGCTCCACCTACCGCGACCAATGACGCAAAATAAACACAACTTTCTCTCTGCACCAAAGTAATAGACATCCCTCTACCTGCAGCTTGGATCGGATCTCTTTCTCCACGAGGAACTCGAGTCCGCGCAGCACCAGCAGCAAATATGTCGACACGTCCGCCATCTTATACACACCACCACTTTTGGGACGCCAAAGGTTGTGCTACAGCATACAAACACCAAGTCAACAGACGTTACAAAATTATCAGACCCCACGCAAATCTGAGTCTGAAAAAGGACGTCACCAAGCCATTGCCCATGGACGCATCCAAGCTGCCGCTGTTCGCCCGAGGCAGGAGCATGTTGAGCGAGGCGCTGTCACCCACCACAAGGCGGCGCTTCGCTGGATTTTTGGAGCCTTCGACGCCGCAAAATGGGGCCGAGACGCACTCCCCATTCGCGTTTTCCCAGTCTTCAAGCCCCGCGCACCAGAATCCGTCACCTGTGCGGCGAACGCCCTCAATTCGACGCCGATCCGCTCTCTCCGATGCAGATTTTGACGGAAACAGTCCAAGGGACAGGAGTTTGGTGAAAATTCAGTGCACTTCGCGGCCTTTTCGGGTGCAATTGGCCCTGGAGCGAGGTCAAGTGGTAGTGCACAGGTTCGAGCGCAGCACTGACAAGGGGAACAGAGGACCCCCGGGAGAGGTAGAGAGGTCGAGCCTGGTCCAAGTTGGCGACGTGTTGGTGGGTGTCAATGGGGAGACGAGGAGATTCGCAACTCTGGAGATGGCTCAGATGACGCTGGCCAGTGTGGAGATACCCGTGGAGCTGACGTTCCGACGCGTGGTGGCGGTCAAGAAGACGCTCGGGGAGTACACCGACAAGAACATTGTTCGGTATTTGGTCTTGCAGGATAGTATGTTGATTCGTGCACGTGGTGTCCAGGAAGCGGCGCTGCTGGTTCAAGCGTGTATTGAAGTGTTTGGTGAAAGCCAGTCGACGGTGCCGTTGGAGGACTATATTGCCCACGTTGAGGATGTGGTACTACCGTCGCTCGGGATTTTGTCGGATGGTGTTGTCGGTGATAAAAAGCATCAGTTTGATCAGATTAAGCAAATGATGGAGACTGTACATCAGCGTGTGGACGCTCGGAAGAAGAAGCAGGTCAAAGCGTGGAATGCAGCCAAGAGCTCCAACTATCGGCGAATTGAAATTTTGGCTAGACAGCGTGCGAGTATCAAGGAAAAGCTTGAAAAGATGCGTGAGAACCGCCAGGAGCTGCGGCCGGAGAACCACACACTGTGGTCTGAGTACATCGAGCTACGCCACTTGTTTACACAACTGAGTGAGAACGTGGAAAAGTCAAAACAAGAGCACTACCTGCCGGATTTCGAAGGATATTCACTGCGATTTGGAAGCGACGGTATATACGTGGGGATTGGAGACGTCTGGATCCCATCGTTTCACGCAAAGTTCTCGATCGAAACTAGATCCACGGCACCGCATTTGTCTCTGCACATCTCGACACCTTCCGCTCATGGCCTCAAATTCAGGGCGATAAATTTCACGCTAGCCACTGAAGGGCGTCTGCCGAGCTTTCACTGTGACGAACTCAACGTGGAGGCGCAGCTTGTAGCTGACATTCCGCTAGTTTTTGACTCGATATCGGGGTGGACAGTGTCTCAAGACGAGCTGGATGTCAAGCTCATGAGCTTCGTCTACTATGAGCGAGAGACCAACAGCACCAAGCGCGGCAAAGATCACGACACGATCATGAAGATGTTCATCAACCGTATGCTGCCGTCTGTTGTGAGAAGTGCCGCTCAACGATTATTTTGCGTAGAACTGGGGCCACTGATCCAGCGCCGCGAAGCTCAAGTCGTGATGTCTGGCGAGATCAAAATCAGTGGACGGAAGCTTTCGGTTTACGATGCTGCACTGCGCACTACAAATACAGATGCGCGGCGTCCAAAAGATCAAGATCTGTCGGAGGTGGCGCGAGAAATCATGGCTATCTCAGACGATGAAGCTGAAGTTTTGTACTCCGTTTTCAAGACATTTACCGACACGCACAACAACAACAAATCGCTATTTGGCAGGGCAGAAACCCCTCGAATGTGCATTCGCAACCTAATCAGCTACTTTGAGCAATTTAACCAGACACCCCACTTGAAAGCATTGGCGTGCGAGCTGTGGGGTCAGAGTATCCAGCTACTGTCATCAGCGTCTTTGGACTCGCCATCTCGTAGGGATCAAGGAGCTTCATCTCCGTTTGCGCCGATTATCGACACCATAGAGCAGATCAAAGAGTATCCAGTGGACGTGTCCATTTCGCTGGTTGATGTTACCTTTCGCCTCGATCTGTGCGAAGGAGCAGCGACGTACTACATGGCGCTGCAACGCATCATTCGCAGAAGCATGGATACCAGTTCGGTTGGGCTTGCCAACTTGGCTGAGCTACGGGATGGCTCGTATCTGTTAAATAAACTGGTGCGGTTGGATTCCCGGTACGAGAAAGCGACGCAATTACTGTCCTATGTCACTACCAATGTCGACGTACTCGGTGTTATTGTCCGTGGCGTGCTTCCGAGTGGGATTATTAGCCGATTGTTCGTGGAGGCTCGAGATTTTGCTTGCAAAGGTCCATGTGCTGGGTCAGTGACGATTCCACTTACCGATCTATCAATCTTGTCTTCACGGGATGGGGTGGAAATTGCAACCCAGAACACCAACGACCCTATTCTGACGAGAACGCATGAAAACGGAGGCCTGGTGTTGTCAAAGTTTCTGCGTGATTCGCTTCAGGAGAACGGACAGGACGGTGAAGTGGAACTTCCGAGCGATCGCTTGAAAGTGGCCGTGAAGAACCCGTCGGTGCGCGTGCTTTTCGAAGTTCCATCCGACATAACGCAGCTGCAGCCAGGACAAACGTTGACCCCGTTTGCAGTATCAGCAGTCACAGATGACCCTACCGAGCCTCCGAAGCTCAAAATCGAGACTGGAGATTTTGGCAAGTGCCAGTATAAAGCTGAGAGTGTCACGTTGAGTGGAACAGTGTGGCAGTTGTTGAAGAGAACACAAGAGTCTGCCGACAGCGTACTGTTTGCACAGGAGGTGGAGCCATCGGGGGGATTGAACAGCACAACCGGCACGCGAAGCAGCGAGCCCTCTGGAGCTACAAACGGAGAGGAAAACAGCATTTGGGACGAGTATCTGGAGTCTCCGTATTTCACGCTTCGGTTCCACTTCTTCACCTCATGTCAAGTTACACATGACCACATCTTCTTGAGCATCGGGAGTGCCTCGTTGACAGAACCCAAGGTAGCTCAGCTAAAGCACCGTGTCTGCCTCGGCCGGTTACTGCAAGACCTGGACATGTTGAGTGTCGTCAACCCGGAGGCGAATAAAAGAAAGGATGGCGCGAGGTTCCAGCATGCGCTTCACCGAAGAGCTGCGGACTCTCGGCGTCACGGACAGGCCTCCGTGTCGAACTACTCACAAAGACAAACACTTTTCTCGCAGTCAAGTTTTACGTCCATCGACGACTTCGACGGCATCAGTGAGCCAGCGTCAATGTATGAAGCCGAGGGTGATAGCGATACCCCGCGACGAAATGTCCAGGTTGACGTCGCTGGCAGTGCAATGTCAAGCGAGGCCAGCCAGGTTGATACGGAAGACGAAAGTCAGTTGCCTCCGCCAATTCAGCCCAATGTTCGCCCACAAAAGAGCGCACTCTATTTCTAAGACCAAAAAGGACCTCAGTTTCGTTGTCTGGTAGTCGCAACATCTCGAACTTAATATCAGTTTTACGGATGAAAGATATCCCAGCTACCTGGGTTATTTGTCGATGGGGTTGGGTCGATTCAAGTGCCTATCACTTGTGAGCAAGTTCTACTGTTGATTGCGAAGTGTGAGAAATCTCCGTTCGGTCACAACATGGACTCTAAGATGGACGAGAATGTCCGTAAGAGCAACTGGCAACTAGGACCAGATCAAGTTCGGCTCGAGAATATGGCGTGGCAGAGGCAGAACGGCTTGGACTAGCTCGTAGAAACAGGACTTTCGTGCATGGAATTGGCTCTGCAAGTGCTTCACGGTTTGGACGCGGGGCCCGCACAAGATGCATTGCTTAACATGGCTATGGAATAGGCAGCCGATCTCAGTGCTGAGGATTTGTGTACGTCCAAGGAACCTGGGCTAGGGTTATCAGTAGCAGTAAGAACGGCAGTGAAAAGTTGACAAAGTGACGAGTTTGTTCGAGGAAATTGATCTGAGTCTTTTAGGTCCAGCAATCGGAAAGTTACTTCCGGTTTTCGGCAATGTCGATATGAGCGACAAGAGTTTGCAGCTCTCCTCTCCAAGCGGATGGCGTGACTAAACACGGAAATTGAATCGCTGGATAAGCCATTCTCGTAGGAGAAGCAAGTGAATGCGTCTTTCAAATTGAAGCAAGTTCAATTGATGCCGATGCAGTAGTATAATAACGATTACCAAGACGCGCAAGTGGTTCACAGAGTGGCAGCAGACACTGCAGCACTACAAGGAGAAGCTGGATCGTTTGGAAAAATACTGCAGCGAAGAAGTCGCTGCTAGCGACAAGAAACGGTCTCGTCTGGAGTAAGTGTTCAGCCACTACTGCAAACAGGATTGCTAGTTAGTCTGCATGAATTTGCGTTGACCACAACTTCAACATTTTCGTATCTTCGGGGCCAGACTAAACATAAACAGCAGCAAGAATCGTGCTTTTTCAGCGTATTAACAGGAGTGATATTCGTAAGACACTCATTGTTCACTCTCTTCCAACTTGAGAGCTCCTCGCTCTGGAAAAACTTGTTGATCAGTACCAGTTTTCGCCAAAAGAAAAGAGCGGAGGCTGTCATTACTGGCAGAAGTGTATCGTACGAAGATTTCAAGTGAATGATGCACTTTTCAAAGATAAACGTCTTTCATTTTTGCTTTTCGGAAACCGAGCCAGTTGTGAAATCCTGAGAAGTGAAAATTTGATGTCTAAGAGGAACTATTTGTTTCGCTCACAAGATCGAGCAGTTGTGAGCTTCCTCCTGCTCGTTGGATGCAGCAACATTTTGGACATTTGTCACCTCTCCAGGCTGCCAAGAGTGGCGGCGACAGAGGACGGGAGAATTTTGCTTGGGGAGAGAAATTTTCGGGATCTCGGGGTCTTTGGGCGCTTCTTCAAGGGGTGTGGACTCCCGACGAAATATCTTCGCAATTGAGCGCCTTCGGCCTCGCGCTGGGACTGCGTCTTTGTTCAGACGCCTCCCAACTTCCTTGAATTCCTGTTTAAAATGGGATGGGAGCGATGGTTTGACCTCTAAAACCCATTTCCAGTATTTGTCTTCCTCCTTGCCCGAGTGGGGCAGGATGAGTCGAATATCTGTCATGCAGACCGGACACGCACTAATCCAGATCAAGACAAACAGTTAGACCAGGGATCTTGCGTGCAACGATATGATCTTACCACCAGTCAGTTGCAGATGTGTAGTTCGTCGAGATGTTGTTTACCTCGATACAGTCATTGCAGACGCACATATGCTGGCACGGGAAAAAGACTGACGTGGGTCTTGCACGTACGCAATAGACGCAGAGGGTATCAGCCGGATACTTGCCGTCGGGGCGGCGCGTAAATGGCTGCAGTTGACGAAAATCTCTCACGAGCTCCAAGTAGTTCTTTGTGAGCTCCACGCCATTTTTCTTCTGTATGACTGCTGACTGTGAACGCTGGCGCAAGGATTTCCCTATTAACGGGGCCACCGGTTTCTGCTGGTCCACGATGACAGACGACGGTGGGGAAGTCTCAGTCAAGTTAGAGGTACTGGCGTTCGGATGTACGTCGGAAGTCTGGCCATTGAACGCTGCCTGGAGATACATTGCTGACTGGAGCTCTGCAACGGTCGAATCGGGGCCACGTGTGCCTCCCTCCTCTGATGAATACTCAGCGGAGGCTTGTGGTGGAATTTCTTCTCCATTATCATTGGATGCAGTTGGTACGATAGTGGCGGGGGACAACCCACGCACCATTTTGCCGTTATTGAGAGAGCGATGCAACTTTGAAGTATTACGCTATTCGACTGCAATCCTGATGAGAATAACCCAAAGTGAATATTCTTGGCAGAATCCAGGAATAGTGAGGATATTTTTTGCTTCCCGATGACCAATGATTTGACTGCTGTCGGTCGTACGGTGAGGATGCGTAACTCTGATTGCCTGATGAAATTCCAATTGCAGGGGCACATAAATCCCCGACAACTCCACGGTTTCGATTCAAAGGTGCCTTGCAGAATGGTTACTGTAGCTTACAGTATCAAGCAGCTTTCTTGTTTCTTTGACGCATCCAACTTGTATGCTGATCCCCTTTTCACAATGGTGGCTGTCCACGAACTTCCACGATATGGTCGTCCCGGGAGTTGGCTGGGCTGTGAAGTGCTTGTAAGTGTGAGTGAATCACCCGTCGAAATTCTGGTTTCTGCGACCGAATCCTCGCTCAACTTCTTGCCAGCAGTTTTGAAGCTTTTCTTGAACTCTGAGGGCAACTGTGGCTTGGTCGCTAGCACCCAATTCCAGTATTTGTCCTCTTCGTCGCCTGTGTGTGGAAGAATGAGTCGGATTTCAGTTCGGCAAACTGGGCAAATGCTACAAGAGAGCAATAAAATAAAAGAAATTGTTATCTTTGTGGCTTTGTACGGCAATCCACGTCGTATCTTACCACCGCTCCAAGCTAAATGAATAGTCTGGTGACATGTCGTTGGAGACGATGCACTTGTTACAGACACACATGTGCTGGCACGGGAAAAGTACCGACGTTGGCTTCACAGTGGTGCAGAGAACGCAAATGGTTTTGGCTGGGTATTTTCCATCGGTACTTCGTGAGAATGGCTGCATGTGCTTGAAACTCGTCACGAGTGCCCGGTAATTCTTGGTAAGCCTGAGTCCTGACGCCTTTTGTGCTGCAATTGAGTTCAAATGAATGCTGTGGCCAATGGAAAGTGGTGTGATCAGGACTGGCATATCAGGATGGAGCTGTTGCTGTGGTTTACTATCGCACGAAGGAGAGATACGCATCGCAGTTTGATCACTAGACACAACATTGACGGGAGCGTGGCTGTCTGTGGTGACATCAGGAGCTACATTCGATTGTTCCTGGGCACTGTCCACTGGGCCGTCGGTGCTTTGGTTCTCGCTCTTCTTTGCTTGCTCCTCGCAGGCGGTGGGCACCACAGTCGCGGACACGACGGATTTTCGAGGCATGCGGACTACGAAAGTAGCGAAGTGACGTGATGGCGCTGTGCTTGCACAAGAACTCACATGTATCGAGAAACAGGAATGGTACAAGGGTTTTGTCAGCCGCAACTCCAAAATAAATAGCATAGTTCCGTTTGACGGCTTCGTCCCGTTCATCCCGCAGTGTGCGATCGATTAGTATGGCCTCCAAAGTCCTAACTCCTGAGTAAAGAGCTAACTTGTTGGTAGGAACACTATTGGCACCAAACGCACAGTTCCACCGTGCCAGTCACCGCTGGAAACACCAGCGACTTCAAGTGCCCCTTTGTTCAAACAGCAAAAATGGTTTCAGGTGTCGTTCTGGATACATGCAAGTGCAAGGGTACACTTCCACGCCGTCGCCTTGTGCACAATCCAATCGCAGCAGGACAAGACGAAAGCGAAGCAGGCAGACGGCCAGCATGGGACCGCAGGCGACGTGGACGTCGCTCCTGTTGCTTGCCACTTGTACTCTGCAAGTCGCTTTCGTGAGTGCGCAGACGTGTGGCTCGCAGAGCTCGACTCTGTCGTCGTCTTGCGACGGCGTGTGCAACTCGTACGAGCCCTGCCTCACGTACAACGTGTCCGACAGCGCGTCCTGCAACAGCTGCGTGGCCGACGCAACGGGCACTTGCAACTACGTGTGCTACAACATCTATCGAGAGGAACCCACCGATCAGTCGCTCTTCGTCTTCTTCATCACGTACGGCACGTACCAGAGCGACGAGGAACTGGCCGCCAGAGCCCAGGATTCCACGTACGATGCCACTCTGCAGAGCCTCCCGGACAACACGAGCACGTACGCCTGGGCCAGCAATAACATCATCACGCGCATCGACGCGCTCGACTTGCCCTCCGCCACAAAAGAAGTGTAGGTTCAATGACCGTTGTGCTAACTTACTCGGGACTAACGGCAACTGTAGGGTGCTGGCAGGAGGCACCAACTTTGACTCTACGTTGAAGTCCAAGGTGGTGAGCTTGGACCTCGCAGATGACTTGCTGACCTCCCAGACACAAGTGACGCAGGTTTGGCTGCTGTGTATGAACCTAAAAGAACAGGTCGGTACTGTTCGAGACCTTGTCCCGTTCTCGATCACGTACCTGAACCTTGCGAATACGCTGCTGCACGAGTTCCCCACTGAGCTGCTGTCACTACCTTCGATATCCTCACTGTAAGTTGTTGTTTACTGTGTGTTTCGTTCAAACGAGTCAAGCTAACAAGCTTCAACGGTGCATATTATTAATAATGGCAGGTATCTCAACATGAACTATATCACAGCCGTGAACTCTTCCATCACCTCTTCTAAGATCACTAATCTGTGCGTAGTGGGCACGCCTTTGCTTCAATTCTCTGGCTGAGCTAATTTGTCCTTGTCTTTTGCACTGCACCATCCAGTGGGCTGTCGGTAAATAGCATGACATCCTTCGAAGGAGATTTTCCAAGCCTGGTTGTTCTGTAAGTGCCTGCGTCCTGATAGTTTTATTTTCTTTCGCGGGGTCCATCTAACACGCGTATACCTCTTGTTGAACGTACACTTAGTGAGCTCGATAAGAACAACTTCACGGAGATCCCTGCCATCATTTTTACGATGACATCGCTGACATCCCTGTATCTATCAGGGAACCCCCTGAAGACCCCAACGCTTACGGCCGACCAAGTCAATTTCCTTAGGGGGCTCACAGATTTTGACCTGACCGCAGCCGATTTTCAGGAGCCCTTCAGCTGCGATACGTCTGCGCAGCGCACCGTGCAAGGGCTGACGGTCTGCGTCAGTGATCTCATGGTGAGCTCGAAATCGGGAAGTTCCGGGTCAAGCAACAATGGCTCAGGGTCCAACTCGAGCTCCAATACGGTGATTATTGTGGTGGTCGCTGTTAGCGGTGCTGTATTACTCGCAATCATCGGCTCTATCGTGTATTGCCGGAAAGCCCGTTCCACGGATAAACTCGAAACGCTGGTTATGACGGATCCCACCGTGCGAATCACCCGCGATAATTACGACAATATGTCGATTTGGCGGGATCCGGAGCTGCTGTCTTTGCAAGTGAACGTTGAGGATATTCAGGATGTTCGGTTGATTGGGAGTGGTGCATTTGGCGTTGTTTGGCTGGTTCGATATCGCAACGCCCAGCTTCTTGCGTCGAAACGATTACGCGAGGATATGACGACGCGCGAACGTGTACATGATTTTGTGGCCGAGATCAAGATGGTTTCACGGTTCGACCACCCAAATATCGTTCAATTTGTCGGGGCAGCGTGGAGTATTCAGTCGGATCTTCAAGCGCTGTTCGAATATATGGAGAACGGCGACCTGCGTACGTATCTCTCGGCGTCCTATCTGCCGCGCTATTGGACGTCAACGAAGTTCCAATTGGCGATTGATACGATCGAGGCGCTGGTTTACGTGCATTCATTTGACCCTCCACTGGTTCACCGCGATCTCAAGTCACGCAATGTGTTGATTTCGGCGGATATACACGCTAAGCTGACAGATTTCGGTACGACACGCTACCGGTCGAAGGACGGTACTATGACAGTGGGCGTTGGTACTGGGCGATGGGTCGCGCCGGAGATCATTTCCGGAAGCACCGAGTACGATCAAAGTGCTGACATTTTCTCCTTTGGGGTGTTGCTAACTGAGATCGATACCCATGACCTTCCGTACTACGATGCTGTGGGTCCCAGTGGCAACAAATTGGAAGAGGTGGCAGTGCTTCAAATGGTGGCGAATGGGCAGCTTCGTCCAACGATCAGTGCGTCGTGTCCACCCACTGTGCGTGACCTCGCCACCTTGTGTATGTCCCGAGATCCACGCGACCGCCCTGTAGCCGCAGAGATCGCGTACGTACTGCGCACTGTACAGAAGGAGATGAATCACGCGTAAGGCGTCACTCAGTGTTTGTGTAGCTGTTCCGTTATTCTAACAATCGCATCGGTTCTACTTGAAAATAAATGTATTATGAAGGGAATAGTTGTAGCAGCAGCAGCTGGGAATCAGGTAAAGTTGTGACCTGATCGATGCGTGTATTATAGTTCAGCCCCGTTTCCTCAAAAGTAAGGCCGTTCCTGTGCGATCCGTGGTTCTTATCTCGCTAAGCTTAGATCTTATAGTGCACAGTCAAAAGCAGTATTTCACTTCGTCACATTGCTCTCGATTTTTTTGGGTGGTCTTAGTTATCACTCGAAAGCCCAGTCAACTTACCTCCGCTAGGAACTTACTTCAGTCGAGGCATGTGTGCAATCACGCTTTGAGCTCGATGCAGTTCCAATCAGCCCTTTTGTCATTTGCAGCTCAAATGCTCTTTCAATTGGCTCAGACTATTATTATAGTAGTGAATGATCATATGTCGCTGTGTTGTAAAGCCCTTTGTTAATCCGTCATGATGACGAGACTAGCATATTACAAAAGTATGCAACTCCTTCGTGTTTCGGGTGTCTGTACCTTGTATGCAGACTCTCTCCTTGTAAATGTGGCTCCCCATGAACTTCGACGATTCGATTGTCTTGCGTTCTGGTCAGAGGAGTCAGCAGGCGAGTGGGCTGTGTATGAACCGATTGTTGTCATTCTCCTTCGTGCGACCGAGTCCTCGCTCAGTATTTTCCCGGTAGTTTTGAAGCTTTTCTTGAAATCTGAAGCCAAGAATGGTTTGGTCGCCAAAACCCAATTCCAGTACCTCTCCTCCTCGCCACCTGTACGAGGAAATATGATGTGGATTTCGGAACTGCAGACTGGGCAAACGCTAGGGGGGAATGTAAGTTCGCAACCGTGTTGGAACATGGAAATCCACCGTGACTTACCATTGCTCGAGCTTCAATGAATAATCTGGTGACATGTCGTTCAAGACGATACAATCGTTGCAAGTGCACATGTGCTGGCACGGGAAAAACACCGCGGTTGGTTTCAGAGTGGCGCAAAACACACAAAGAGTCTCGGCCGGGTAATCGCCGTCTGTGTTGCGAGAGAACGGCTCCATGCTCTTGAAACTGATCGCGAGCGTCCGGTAGTTCCTCTTCAGCTTGACTCCTACCGCAAGCGCTATAGTGCACTGAACGTTTTGGGTGGACGCCTTGATCGGTCACTGATGAAGTGGCCGGGTGTGCGTGAACCGGTTGAGTCGAAAGATGCTGTTGTCGAGCAAGATCACTGCCCCTGGTAGCCGCAAGCGTAGATATCGCTGCTTGTTGGTCGGTGACGATGTGGTGCGTCGCGACGGGAGCTTGGTCTTCCACGATCACATCAGGGGCTAAGCTCGCTTGATCTTTAAACTCGGCACTGTGAAGTGTACTGTCAATGCCTTGGGCGTCCGCATCTTTTGCATGCTCCTCCGATGCAGCGGGAACTACGGTTGCAGATACAAAGGATTTTCGGGACATACCGGGCAAGTTGAGGTTTCTGAACTGAAGTCGCGACGTGTTGCAGCAACTATTTGTACAGTACAAGAACCTGAAGAGGCAGTATTATTACAACTTGGTGCTGCGCTCAGCACACACAGCTCCAAAATAAATAACAGCAAGTCAGGTAGACCCACAAACAGGAACCAATGTCCCGATAAGACGGGCTTCTTGAATTGCGATATCGTGTATTAATACCGTTGTAGTGAAGCAGAATGCTTCATGACTGACCGACCTATCGCTTTGTCTGTGCGGCTGAGCACGCCTATGGTCAAATCGAAGTTCGTCTTAGCAACACCATACTGCACGGAGAGGTTGTTGTTGTGGCAGTTGAACAGTACATCTTGTTCCTGAGAAGTCGAATGCTAAGTCCAAGCTGCCCCATGAAACCCGACGAAGATCGAGTTCTTGGATAAGTGAGATACGCTTGAACAAACAGCTACGCGCTGGAAAACTTCAACAACCTCTACTAGGTTATCCCCAATCCGTTAATTCAATCTCCAAGTTAATAATCAGTACGTTTTGCCAGCCAGCCAGTAGTGTATATCATCTACCAGAAGACCGACGACGACCATGGTGCTCATGCGTCGGCGCGACAAGCGGCGCGGCAACGAAGCCGAGGAAATCGCAGTTGTCAGCGATCCATCCATCGCAGCCACCAAGGGCCTGCGCTCACTGGGCGGAGCGCGCTCAGGGCGCTTCGCTGCCGATATGCGCGTGAGTGTGGGCGGCTACGGGCGCGCCGACAAAACGTGGGGCGTGGACCACCCGTGGCACTCGACGGAGGAGGGCGATTTGTTCTCGCAGCTGTGTGCCAAGGACCACATGGAGGAAGGCGCGCAGGCCCACGAGGAGACGCACGAGGAGCCTGTGCGCGGCCTCAGTCGGGCACAGCTCAAGAAGCGCAAGGCCAAGCTCAAGAAGCAGGGACTGAGCGCCCAGCAGGCAGCGGAAGCGGCGCTGCAAGAGGCTGAAGAGGCCAAGAGACGTCATGAGGAGGAGGAGCGACGCAGGGCGCAGCAAGTGGTCGAGCAACGGGAAGCTGTCAAGAGGAAGAGACAGGAGCAGAAGCTGCTGAAGAAAGATGAAGACAAGGAGGAGAAGAAGGAGAAGGAGGCTGAAGAAAAGCGCGAGAAGCGCAAGAAGGAGAAACAGAAGAAGAAGGAGAAGAAACAGGAGGCCATGGAACACGCCAAGCAGCTGACGCATGAGCAGGAGGACGAGATGAAGGCACGTGAGGTGCTGGCTTCCGCCTACGAAGAGAACGTGGGCAGTGAAGTGACAGCCAAGAGCGGCCTGGTGATCCAGGACCAGCGTATCGGACAGGGCAAACTGCCGTACGGAGGCGACATGCTGACGGTCAAGTATCGCGGCCGGCTTGGACGTGACGGGCTCGTGTTTGGCAAAGGAATGCTCACTATGACGTACGGCACTGGCTCGGTCATTGCCGGATGGGAAGAAGGTCTGGGCACGATGCGTCCCGGTGGTGTGCGCATGCTCACGATCCCCTCCGAGCTGGGCTACGGTGAGAGCGGCAAGGGCGACAAGATCCCGCCCAGCGCGACGCTGCACTTCGAGGTGGAGTTGGTGCGTATCGGCAAGCGCAAGCGCGAAGCCATTGGCGAGGACGACGTCCCGCTGCCCAGTTCGTTCCAGCGCAAACGAGTCAAACAGAAACCTGGCAAAGCCCGCGGCGAGGACGAGGACGACGGCGAGGTGAAGCTGTCCAAGAGCCAGCTCAAGCGAAGACGCCGGAACCGGAACAAGAACCGGGGCCAGGAGGACAACGCTTGATGGAAACCTGTGGCGTACCATAGTTTTATAGTTGCATGGCAATAGCATCGCATTGGAGCCGACTTCAACTTGTCATCGGTAGTTCCTCGCCAATCAAATGGCACGTTCCTGGCCACGCATGCCGTTCTCCTATTCGCCAAAATAAAAAATAAAATTTAACGATTGGTTAAAGCCAAAAAAACCAAACTTCAGACGCGGCTGACGTAGCGTTGCACTCCATTTCGAACAGCTCCGATAAGCGCAATGGTGGCGTCCATGGACGATGTGCCGGCCCCCGCAGCGGCCGAAAGCGCTTCTGCGCCCCCTAAGAAGCAGCGCCAAGTGGCGTCGCTGCTCATCGACAACTACGACTCGTACACGTACAACATCTCGCAGATGCTGGCGCAGGTGAACGGCTGCTCGTCCTGTGTGTTGGTGGTCAAGAACGACGACTTCGGAGGACACTTCGCTGCTGCATGGGACCATTTCGTGGCCCAAACGAGTGCAATTACAATTGCCGAAGACGTACAGCTGGAGCTCAATGTGGTACTTTCTCCTGGCCCGGGCCACCCGGCGGAACCCAAGGACTTCGGCATGTGCGCGGACGCCATTCGCCACGCTGCGGTGCCAGTGCTCGGCGTGTGTTTGGGACATCAGGGACTGGCTCAGGTTTATCGTGGTCAAGTGGTGGAGGCCAGGGAGGTCATGCACGGCCGCACCAGCCGCGTCTTTTTCGACGAGACGGACACGTCACTGTTCGCTCATGTTCCCAACGGCTTCGAGGTGGTGCGGTACCACTCGCTGGTGATTGACCCGTCGACCGTGCCAGAAGAACTGGAGGTGATTGCCCAGACGGAAGATGGAGTTATTATGGCCGTTCGACACCGCACGAAGCAGCAGTTTGGAGTTCAATTCCACCCGGAGGCCGTGTGCACCGAGTTTGGCTACCAGCTCTTCCAAAACTTCCGGGATGTTACGCTGGCTCAGTGCGCCTCGAAGTGCCTGCTGCATCACAGCAACCACCCAAAGCAGAATGCGTTGGAATCAAGAGTTCTCGAGTGTAGCAGTCAATCTGGAGTTGCACCGAGCTACCGCGTTCGTGTTGAACGCGCTTCGAACGGACTTGCATCTCTCGAGTTTGCTGAGTTTGTGTTTGGTCAACTGTTCGGACACTCAAAGCGATCGTTTTGGCTTGACAGCAGCAACCACAATACGGTTGCCGGTTCAGACGCAGCCATCCAGTCGCGATGCTCAATGATGGGCGACGACAGCGGACCCACGAGCTACTGCGTCGAATACGATGTTGCCAACATGGAGCTTCGTCTGCGTCGTCGCCATGGTGACAATGAACAGGTCGAGACCTTCCCGGGCCAGAATATCCTGACTCATGTGCGAGAAGTGATGCAAGCGCATCAGTCCCATGGAATCCTGTTTAATGATGGTGAGCGCGAGGATCGGGTTAACGTCGAGCTGCCCTTCGCGTTTCGTGGTGGATTTGTGGGCTACTTTGGATACGAAGTGCTGGGAAGTGAACAAGAAGGCAAGAAACTATTCAACGACACGCAGGGAGAACGTGCACCGGACGCGTCGTTCTTGTTCGCTGACCGAACGCTGGTATTTGACCACCGCGACAATGTTATATACTCGCTTTCTCTAAGTGAGTCGGAGAGCCTAAGCGAGAATCTGAATCAAGACTGGCACACTGCAATCAAGACGCAACTGAAGCAGTTTGTCGGCGCGTTCAACCAGAATTCGGATGCGAGCTCTGCACTACAGTCCACCATCACTGCCGGAAAGGATGAAGTCATCTTCCGTCCTTCCCGTAGCCGCGCGCAATATGTCGCGGATATCGAGGAGGCTCAGCGACTGATCCGTGCAGGCGAGACGTACGAAGTCTGCTTGACTAACCACTTGCGTGCCGAGTATGCGCTACGTGATCCGCTGGCGTTCTATCGTATGCTGCGTCGCCGAAACCCAGCGCCATTTGCTGGATTCTACCTCAGCAACCCGAATGACCGCTTCCACGCGCCAAACTCGCGTACCAAATCTGATGAGTCTGAAGCGCTAGCGGACACCTACGCTCTTTGCTGCTCGTCACCCGAGCGATTCTTGCGGGTCGGAGCTGATGGTTGGATGGAGTCAAAGCCCATTAAGGGAACACGTCCACGCGGTCGTGATCCGAAGGAGGATGCTGCTATTGCTGAGGAACTCGCCAAGTGCGAGAAAGACCGCGCCGAGAACATGATGATCGCCGATCTCGTTCGCAATGACTTTAGTATCGTAGCTCGTGTCGGATCCGTGCATGTGCCGCGGCTTATGGGCGTCGAAACGTACGCCACCGTGCACCAGCTCGTGACCACGGTTCGTGCTCAGTGTCGTGAGGATGCAGACGTAGTGGACGTGCTGCGTGCCACCTTCCCTGGCGGCTCGATGACCGGCGCTCCGAAGAAACGTACAATGGGTATCATCCGAGAGCTCGAGCGTGCCCCACGTGGCGTATATTCTGGAGGATTGGGCTTCCTGTCGATCGACGGTAGCTGTGACTTGAACATCATCATCCGCACAGCCATCGTGACTCCCAACAGCGTGACACTCGGCGCTGGTGGCGCCATTGTGGCTCTCTCGGATAGCGACGACGAATATGACGAAATGCTGCTCAAGGCGCGCGCTCTTGTTGCCACAATCGGTGCGTACGCCACGGGTAGTGACAATGGCACTGGAGCTCGAGTCGTTGTTGACTGAGATGTGCGGTACCCTCCGATGCTAGCTAGCTGGCGCCCGTGGGTCGGTCCAAACACGCACGCACCATCAATGCTGCCTGCTTGCGCGACTGACCATGGCCCTCAGCTCCCAGTCTGTTCCACTCTAAAGTACGCGAACTGCGTTGAACGTTGTGCAGGACTAGCCAAGAATAAAGTCCCATATTCACCACCATCCTCGTGAGCTCAGCTCTCCACAGTCACTGCCGATGGAGATTGAACCGTTTGCAGAAGACCGAGATTCAAGACAGGTAGAGCGTAGGCACGAGCTTGTGCTGCATGCGTGGCAGCGTTCGTCCCAGAAATTTGGCCCTGAAAGCGACGCCGAGAGGGCTGTGTACAAACGTTTACTGACTTTGGTAGCAGAGCACGAGGATAGCGATGATACAGCGGTCACATCGATTCTGCTGGGGGACCTCGGCGCAAAAATGCAATATCTCGATCCAGAGTGGGGCTTCGTGGACGCGGCCAACATTGGTAAGAAGTTACACTTTACTCTCCAACATGTTCGCGCTTAATCGTCTCGAGCTTGTCTGGGTAGTATCACGCGTGGACGACTGCATCATCGCTCTTCAAGAGCTGCCGAAGAAACAGTTCCTCGACCCGTTGTCCTGGGATATGGCGCCGCACAAAGCTGTTGTGTCCATCGTCCAGGCTGTCCTGCTGCTTTTTGATGTGCCCTTGCCGTCCGCGATTGGTGATGAGGACCTGTGGCGGTCGTGCTGGGGACTTTGGATCGTCAAGAACATCGAGGCTCACTCTACTGGTTGGGAGTGGATGGCACACAACGAGCCGACTGGGCTCTTCACCAAGCCGTACGCGTTGAGCGTGGCGAATCTGGATCGCGTGTGCGAGTTGCTCGGAACAGCGACGAAATTGGCTCCTCCAGGACAGCATCGGTGCTGGCACCACTTACCTGCCTATGCGTGCTTGCGCGACTGGGCAGGGGCCTGCGCCGCTTATTTACACATGGTCGAGCATTGTCTTCCTGAGTTTGATGGCTATCAAGCCGTGCAAAGGCTCGTGACGCCTCCGAAACGCACTCCAAAGGAGAACGTGTGGTTTCGCTGTGAGACCGAGGACGGCATCGACTACTTTTACAATCGCCTGTACCAATCGATCACGCTGGATCGACCCGATGACTTTGACGGCGCACATATTGCTCCAAAGAATATCCCAAGCGTGGTGCATGAGCTCATCGTAGAAACCCTTCAAGCCAACGTATCCACGAGGCTCGAGCTCGAGCGCCGTGGGAAGCAGAGGATTCATGCAAAACTTCTGGACCAAGATGAGTGGGTCGAGTGTCTCGACTTGCGAACGCAGACCAAGTACTACTACAGCATCAGACACTACAAGATGTCTCCTGACCCGCCAGACCACGGCGTTTTCGAGTCGTACCGCGATAGCTACGCGTACGCCGCAGTTTTGCGCCTTCAAGCCGCCTATCGCCGTCGTCGTTTAGTACACAAAACGCAGGTCCGAAAGGCAAAGCGAGGAACGCTGCCAAGTTTTGCTGCTTTTGGTGGCAAAGGGCGTATCAAGGCGTGATGGAGTGATACACAGAGTTACCAGATTAATGCAAGAACCATGAAGCGTGGAGATATTTAACTATGCACAGCTTGTTTAACATCCTCAGGAAGGTGCTCTTCACGGGTCCGACTTGCACTCAGATGAACAGGCGGTGTCAGAAACTTTCGTAAGGTGGAGCTCGGGGTGGTTGCAACTAGCGATTCCCAGCTTGCACGAGTTGCTGTACGTGACGCCGTCGGAGCCGCAGACAGGAGCGTAGAGGGTTAAGCAAATATCTGGGCAAGTCGATGTCAATGGTGTCGCAGTGTCTTCACTAGTCTCCTCGGTTGGGCCAGTGGAGGTGCTGTTCGTATCGTCGCTCCCTTCGGCCGCCGTGCAGGCTCCCTCGCTAACTTGCGTAACGCTGGGATCCTTGCAGGTAGCAATGCCCAGGAAGCACGAGTTGGGGTACGTGACGCCATCAGAACCACACACGGGCTTCAGAATTTCGATGCACACCTCCGAGCATCCAGTCTCGGTAGACGAAGACAGCCCGGGGCACTCGCCATCCGATACTTGCGTGATGACGCCGCCACTTTTGCACTGAGCAGCGCCGAGGGTGCAGTCGTTGGCGTAGGTTACGCCGTCCGACCCACAGACGGGCTTGTAGATCGTCGGGCACACATCGGAGCAGCCGTCAGTTGGACTTTCGTTCATCGTGATCGTGGGCACCAAGGGTGAGGAATCCGTCGTGGTCTCCAAAGGTGGTGAATCCATCGTGGGGCACCCCCCCTCTTGCGTTATGGTGATCTCGTCCGGGCTTTCACAGTCCGCGACACTCAAAAAGCACTCGTTCACGTATGTCACTCCGTCGGAGCCGCAGACAGGTTGGAACAGGTCAAAGCACAGGAAAGAGCAGTCGCTGTTGCTCGACTCCTGAGAGTCAGCATCGGTGGCCAGTATAGCAACAGCACCGAGTACGACACAGGTTGTCAGCTTCATCTTGGAGCGGCTTGGAGAGGGACAGGTCTGGAGGAAGCTTTCCAAATTGGAGAATGATCCACGGGTGCCGCCCCACCGGAGGCATCGGAAGAGGGCACGTGCTTGCATCCACTTGGTTGCTTTAGGAAACGCACGCCTTCTCGCACCGGAAAGCCTACTGGACCAGGTCGGTGGTTGCAACCTGCTGCCTGTCGTTTTGCTGTTCGTAGTGAATAGCGATCTGTAGCCGTTTTTGTGGACGATTCACACGGCTGTTGTAAATAGTTACTTCGAGTATTAGAGAACAACTTACAACAAAACTAAAGATGCCTCACTTCTCACATGTTTCGCTCGACTGCGATTGAAATGGATGTGGAATTATACATCATCACTACACGGATACTTTGCCTTTTGCATTGTAGCAGGCTGACACACTTCAGTGTAGAGCGCTTAGAATTGAGTCGTGCAGGCAGGCGAGCAGGCATTGTCGGACGTCTTCGTGATGTGTAGCTCGGGGTGGTTGCAGCTCGCGACCTCCAACTCGCACTCGTTCCCGTACGTGACACCATCGGAACCGCAGACCGGAGCGTACAGGGTGTAGCACACGTCCGGACAGCCAGACGACGACGACGAAGCTGTCGATGGTTCATCGCCGTAAGTGCTGCCTTCCTCGCTCGAGCTGACAGAATCGCTGTTGGTACCATAACTCCCTTCACTCGCAACACAAGCTCCGTCACTAGCTTGAGTGATACTCGGGTTCTTACAGGTGGCAATGTCCAAGAAGCACGAGTTGGCGTACGTGACGCCGTCGGAACCGCACACGGGCTTGTAGATCTCGATGCACACCTCAGGGCAGCCAGTGGTTGAACTCCCAGAGGAAGATGTAGAAGAGCTGGGGCACTTTCCATCGGACACTTGCGTGATAGCGCCACCGCTCTTGCACTGAGCAACGCCCAGAATGCAGTCGTTGCCGTAGGTCACGCCGTCCGACCCGCAAGCAGGTTTGTAGATCATCGGACACACCTCGGAGCACGCCGTGGTACCGCTACCTTCGTACGAGGACGTCTGGGATGTCGACCCGGTGGCTGGGCACTCTCCGTCCGACACTTGAGTGACTTGCTCCTGGTTTTCACAGTTCACGAGGTTCAGGGAGCACTCGTTCGGGTACGTCACGCCGTCAGAGCCGCACACTGGCATATACACATCGGGGCACGCGTACGAGCAATCGCTGCTGTTGCTAGCGGCAGTCGACGACTGCTGAACGATGTAGCCAGCGTGAGCGGACGCGACAGCGATAGCAGCGAGCACAAGGTGGGCGGTCTTCATCAGGATGGTGCTTGGAGCGAGGTGCTGGGCGAAGTGAATTGCTCTGTGCAAATTGGAAAATGAACTGACGCATCGGCAGCGCGATCAATAGTTGATCTTCTTCCAGTCGCTCGCTTCTACTAAGCGAGTCTCGTGGGTTCATACGTGTGTACTTGCGCTCGATTCCACCTGTTGTTTGTTGTTCGTGGTGCCGACAATACACCGCTGCGTCAAAAGGACGCAAGTATCTGAACGTGCTCGGCATTGACTGGAAAGTGTCTGGCTGGTGACAACTCTGCGTTCTCCCTTGCCGGCTGCACCAAGGTGGTCCTCGCACTCGTGGATGGAGGGCCTAAAGAGTACGGAGCTGCGAGCGAAGTTTTACACATTGTGCGTCTACACACTGGATGACTTCTTTGGGGGTACGTTCTACCCCCTGTCAACTTCAACGCCGTTTTTCGTTTTTTGTACAAACGAGTGCAACTTGTCCAGCTATCAGATGAAGACGACGACAGCGACGAGCTTCTCGCACCGTTGTCCCCACTATGCGAGCAAATCTCGCTTCAATCGATGAGCTTTGCTTTTTCCCACTTGAGGAGCAGTCCCAACAATGCCCAAGCTATCAGAGCCACACAACAGTTTAAGTACAGTGATCACTGCCATCTTCAGCAGTCACTGACTTGCCAATGTTGTCATACGTCTGAAGAGGATCACATCAAGAACGAGTTCTTTCACCGAGAGATTCGTCTCTTTATCCGTGCGTGAAGTTGTATGAAGCCATCGATGCACGAACGGGGTCCAACGCGATCGATCGGACTGGGGATTGATTCAATCCCCAACGATGCCACAAAACTCAACACCAGAAGAGATCTTCCTACTTCCAAGATAAACAACTTTTCTGCGGCACGTTGGAAGAGAATGACACCAAATAATCATATTTCAAGTTAACCTCCTTAGCCCGATCAACCTGCCGGTACTGATACTCGTCCTTCATTGTCCTTCACGACGCGTTTGGCGGCGCTTGCTGTTTGATAGTTTCGCATCACCTGGACACTTCCTTTCTCTACCATCTAAGGTACCAGCGCTATTTATCTGTGCGGCAGGTTTTTCTTCCATCTCCATCGCCTCCACAGAACCACCGCTTCCGCTTTTGGTACCCTCCTCATTCTCAGCAGCACCAAACTTGTCACTGAGCAGTCCAAGCCGGGCAATCTTCAGCAACGTTCTGTCCGGCATCACCTTTGATAAACGAGGCTTATCCTTGTGTCTTGCCTCCATTGGCGCACGGTGGGACAAATCACCGCGTGCTAACTCGACAGGATCCCACAAAGGCGAAGCCATGTCCTTCAATCTCTTCACTGAGCACCGGCCCCCGATGGAACAGGAAACCACTTTGCACCCCTGGAGTTCTCCTTCGAAACAGGTCGCATCGAGCGAAGGCATAACGTACAGTCTCAGATGCTGGTGAAGTATCACCAGTTTGCGTCACTGCTGTAGCCAGAACTTTGCTGCTGACTTGCACTTTCAAGCTCTTGGCTCTTGGTTGTTTTGCTTTCGGCTTTGTGTATGCCTCCCTTCTCGACTTCACTTCAGCAAGTTCATGACGAACGAATCTCTCGTCGTCTTCCCGCAAACTCATATAAACGCGAATCACATCGCAGGCGCGTTTCTTCAGTTTTCAGTAAGGTACATTGGTGTCACTTAGATTCCTAACGACTTCCTATGTCCGTTCCAGGTATCGTCCTCAGGCCGATGCCTGGCTTGCTGTTCGCGGTCCAAACTTGCGTCCACCCGCTTCTTGCCTGCCACCCGAAGTTAGCAGGCCATGACATCCTCTTGTGCCGTGTCCGTCATCGCCGCAATCCGCGGCGCCATATCGCGGGCTATGTGCGCTGCTACCTTAGTGAAGCACGTGTCCTGCTCCCGTTCCAGAATGCAGTATCGTTGCATGCTTGTGCGAGTGCGAAGTGCCCTCTCAGCAAGCGTACGTGCCATCAAATTGTTCCTTAACGAGTGGGTCACCCATTCGACTACCTGATGTCGTCCCAGTGCCCTTCTGCATCTCCAATGTATTGTCCGTAGCCTCTCCGTCTTCGGTGGTTTGCGACTACGATGCTGGCCAATGATGGTGGCATTGTCACCGATGATCTGGAGGCGCTCATATCCTTTCGCCGCACACGCTTGGATTCCCATCAGTAACCCCATGCTGGCAGCCATGTGTGCGGTGATCTTGGTGGTTGCAAAGGAAAGGTGTCCCATCCACCGCAGAGTCGGAAGTCGTGTGTCCAGGTCCAGCCAGACAACTGCCGCTCCACTACTCGCTGCCCCCCTCGGTCCCGCTACTCTGCCTGTGAAGAAAAGGAAGTGACCGCTGGTCTTGGCAGCACGGGTGCCGATCGACTCTTGTGGTGTTGGTGCGTACGTGGATGTGTGCAATGCCCGGGTAAGCAAGTGCGCTGCCATCTCACCTACTTCAGCCGACCAATCTGTTTTCATATGCAGCAGGCGAGTTTCTTGCTCAACGCGTTCACCGAAAACAAAACACGAAGGAAGGGTGCAACTTCACCGTTGCCGAATTCGGGAAGTCAGAATCATGATCGGTTACATTTTTCCCTTGAACCAAAATTAAAGACACATAACGACTTTTGCAGTGAAATATCGGAATGACCAGATCTGCGCCGCTTTGGTTACGCGGAAATACACCAGCGGCCCGACGTCCCAACAATACCCGGCTCCGGCGAGGGGCCCGGCTTCTGACGGAAGTAGGAACATTACTCACCAATGCTCTGTCAGAAGCTGCAGGCCGGCCAGCCCCGATGGCTTTGCCGCGCCAGTCTATCCAGGGCTCATGCTTCTCAAGCCATGGCATGCCCAGGATGAAGTCGTACTTGTCCATCTCAAGAACGAGAAATCGTTCAGTGGAGTCAAAGTCCTCGAACTTGACGGACAGGTTTATAAAGACCTTGGGCACCTCCACTACAGTCCCGTCAGCCAATCTGACGAGGACTTGTCCGTTCCCCTTGCTTTCTCGCAAAGCATCGGTGAACTTGTCACTATTACTAGCGACCGTCCGGCGGCGTGCAAAATTCTTTGACGCCCCAGAAGCGATCAAGATTCTCATGGAATGATCGTATCCCCGTACATTTGCATGTACTACAAGCAGCCCTCCGCTGCCCTTCTCCGCTTCGAGAGTACAAAGACTTAGGTCTTCCCCAGTAGGGCGCCCCGCCCCTACTGGTGGTTGGCGTTCCCCTGGCCGCGGGGTCGCGGCTTTTTCCAGCGACCTCTCAGACCAAAGGTCTTGGTAGGAAACCGCTTGGGTGTTCCTCCAGCGGGGCACGCACGTTTCATGTGCCCCAGGTTGCCACATCCGAAGCAGCGGATGTCGTGCTGCTCGGCAAGGCTCAGATCCATCGGCACAGGACCAGTGGAGGGGGCCCACTTTGGGGACCGCCCTGGGCGGAGGCCCCAAGCCACGCAGTGGCAGGAGTGCGAGCCTGTCGATGGCTGTACTCCTCCTGAAGAGCGATTTGAATCGCCTCTTCCAGGGTGCTAGCCTGCACCCGAAACAGCTGCGTGCGCGCTGGGCCCACTCGTAGGCCATCCATGAACACCGTCACCTTGATGTGTTCATGGAGGGGGTTTCCCACCAGGGATGCGGTAAGCCCCCCGCATCTCTTGGATGTACTCATGCAGCTCACGCCTCCCTTGTTTGCAGGCAAGGAAGCGTGAGCGCGGGCGATACTCGTAGTTCGACGGGAGGAAGGCGGCTCGAAGCTGTTCGCACAGCTGAGCCCAGGATGCAAAGCATCCCGGCGATGTCGCTTCACGCGTGTACGCCCAGCTCTTAGCTCGACCGCTAAGGTTAGAGAGAGCGAAAGCGACGCGAAGTCGCTCGTCCGAGACGAGAGCCGCATCCAAAGCGAGCTCTACCTCTCGGACCCAGAAGTGAAGGTTTTCCCCTTCTTTCCCTTCGTAGGGGTTAACCTTCAGCCGTAAAGGCTTGGGGTGAACCGGTTTCGGTTCAGCCACAAGGGCCTGTAGGCTCCCACGTACATGGGCGATTAGCCCTCGCTCGTACGTGTCAAAAGCGCTTACGCGCTCGAGCTGCTCGGCAGGCGTTGCTGCCGCCAAGCTCTGGAGGGCATCCATCCAGAAGATGCCCGCCATCTTCCGAACGGACTCGAACTGCGAGTCGTTCAAGTGAGGAAACTCACTTTGATCCATGGTGGCTCAACGCTTGAGCCCACAGAGGATTCAGGTAGTCCAATCCTACCCGCGTAGGCGTGGATTGACTACAAGTGCTACCAAGTGTGACGGGAGTCACACAGCACCT
>KV725090.1:0-13688 GCA_000500205.2 Phytophthora lateralis
CATTACGGAGCGTATTGCGCAAGAACAGGAGTACAGCCGTCTTATCGACACGGCGAATGCTCCGATCTTTGGCGTCGATGCCAATATGTGCGTCAACATCTGGAACCGAAAGGCTGCTCAAATCACAAACTATTCGATCAATGAGGTAATGGGCGAGAATCTTGTGGAGACGTTCATCTCTCCAGAGTTCCGACCAATTGTGGCTGAGGTGCTATCTCAAGCTCTTACTGGAAAAGAAACCGCGAACTTTGAGTTTCCATTGATTACGCGCCCGGGCACGAGAATTGAAATTTTGCTGAATGCTACTCCTCGATACGACTTGAACGGCAACATTGTTGGCGTTGTTGGTATTGGACAAGATATCACTGATCGCATTGCCCAAGAACACGAGTATTTCCGACTGATTGATACTGCCAACGCACCGATCTTCGGTATCGACACTAATGGCCGCATTAATGAATGGAATCAGAAAATCGAGGAGATCACTGGCTATCAGAAGTCCGGAGTTCTGGGCCTTTCGTTGGTACACACGTTCATTATTCCGGAGAGTAGGCAACAGGTTCGGCAATTGCTGAACCAAGCTTTGATTGGCATTGACGTTGGTGAGATGGAGCTTCCGATGACGACGAAGAGTGGTGTCTTCCTGCTGCTCCTTGTGAACGCGTCGAGTAAGAAGGATATGCACGGTAACATTCGCGGGGTGATTGGTGTGGGACAAGACTACACCGCTCGGAAACACATGGAGGCTGCCAAGGTGAACTTCTTGGCCTCGTTCAGCCATGAGTTGCGAACGCCTTTGAATGGTGTGCTAGGCATGCTGGAACTGCTGAAGGAGCAGCCTCTCGACAAGTCAATTGAGAGGTATGTGCATATGGCGTACGTATCGGGATCACTTCTACTGAATTTGATCAATGATATCCTGGATTTATCGAAAATCGAGGCCGGACACCTGGAAATCTCGACAGCACCTTTCCAGATGCACGATTTGTTGGACTACTCCATTGAGATTTTCAAGTTTAAGGCTAGAGAACGTGGGCTCAAGCTTGAACTAAAGTGTGGTGATAACGTGCCAAAAGCGGTGATTGGCGACGTTGTGCGTCTGCGTCAAGTCCTGTTGAACTTGTTGTCGAACGCTATCAAATTTACCAACCAAGGTTCAATTACCGTTGCATGCAGCGTGGTGCACTCTCCCGAGTTACCATTTCAATTTAAGAAGCTGCTGTTCCAAGTCATTGATACTGGTATTGGCATGGATGCAGAAGAGAAGATGCGCCTCTTTTCGCTGTTTACGAAGTTGGAGCGCACGCGTCAAAACAATCCTACTGGTTCTGGTTTGGGCCTTGCAATCTGTAAGCAGCTTGCGGAGCTCATGGATGGCTCGATCGATGTTGACAGTGAATTGGGCGTCGGCAGCAACTTCTTTTTTACGGTGGTTGTGAGGTTGATAGACGAAGTAGACCCTAAGCACGCGTATTATTCCTCAGAGGACTTTCTGGATCCGTCGGTGCCACTGCCATCGGAAGCATCTATTCGAACCGGTGAAAACGGAGTTGATGTCCCTGCTCAAGCGCGAATCTTGGTTGTGGAAGATAACGAGTTCAACTGGGAAGTAGTGAAGTGCTTTCTCCAGCAAGACGACCACCTCCTGCAGTGGGAGGTTAACGGCCGCGATGCTATGAAGGCTTACCATGAGAACCACACGGAGTTTGATCTAGTTTTTATGGATTGCGAAATGCCAATCATGGATGGTTATACTGCAACAGCAACGATTCGCGAATTTGAGCATGAACACAACCTTCCCCGCATCCCGATTCTCGGCTTAACGGCATATGCGATGAGCGATGACCGTCAAAAGTGTCTGGATTGTGGTATGGATGAGTTTATGGTGAAGCCGATCTCGAAGCTAAGCCTTCGTAAGGCTATTCGACAGTGGATGCGCATACGCTATCTCGGTCAGCAAAGCTCAGGACTCGGAGTTGTTGGTCATGCAACAGGCCAAGTCGCTAAGCCCGTTACTTTGCGAGATGCGCCACAGCTAGCCGCGAAGAGCCCGATTAGATCCCCGATGCCGGCTAGCGGTGACGTGTCGTACCCGCCAAGCGCTCCTACTCCGATGCAATCGTTTGAGAGCGACCTCGAGGATGTTGGCCTTGAAGCGGCAGCATCGACTGCCAGACTTGCTCCTGCATCTCGCCACATGCAACAGCTGGATCTTGCCCAGGCGATCTCGAATTTAGAGCTAGACGACCCAATGTCGATTGGCCTTCGAAATGGCCCCGTTCGGACAGCCACGCCAACGACTTCGATTTTCAGCTTGGGCCCCTCCGTGAACAACCACGTCTCACGGCAAACAAGCTCAAATGACCTACCGGATCTACTGAGGTTGTCCAGGAACACAAGCGGTGTCTCAACAGCGAGTCCCCTGGAAGAGGAAAAGCAATCATTGGAGACTTCAACGACGTTGCCTTACGTCAAGGCCCCGTTCACCGGAGCAACAAGCCCAGCTTTCAATGGGCAGCGCTCTCCATTGCCGGCAAACCCAACCCTTTGGAGTCACCCGCCATTCAACAAGAAGGATCTACCCGCAGAAAAACCGCAGGCCTGGTATGGTTTGGTCCCCAAAAAGAAGGTCAGCTTCCACGAGGAACTCAGCTATGAATCTTCGCACCCAAGCAGAGGAGGGCACAGCAGCAGCAGTGGCAGTGGCATGCCATCTGTGTTAGAACGCATGGAAACGGGCAGCTCAGTGGACGATGACGCAGCGCCGCTTACATCCCAGGGCGAGTCTGTTGTTATGCACTCCATCGACCCGATGAGCATTGAGATCCCAGAAGGGGACCCTGTGAATTATTCGCTGGGAGTGGAGCAGTGTGGTGGTCAAGAGGAGCTCTTTTTGTCCCTTTTGAAGAAGTTTGCGAGTACGGCGGAAGCTATTACATCACGGGTCGTCGAATCTCACGAACGGAATGATTTTGCCACTGCTCGCCGTGAAGCTCATTCGCTGAAGGGATCGTCGGCATACGTGGCCGCTCTGCGTCTGTCCAAGTGCGCCTTCCGCGTCCAAGTCGCGTATGAGCATCTGTTGGCGCAACAGACTAACGGTGACGGTTCCGATACCCTGGCTGCGAAGGAGATCGTAGACGATTCCGTCAAGTTGTTGACCAAGGAGCAGCGGCTTCTGCGTGGATACCTCCGGCGCAACTTCGAGTTCCAAGCTGAATCGAGACCGTCGCAAAATGCATTCGATCCGCAGCTTGGCAACCAAGACAAACCAGCCGGCCCATGCTGCGTTATGTAACCAAGTGTGCAGTGGCCGGAGCTGCAGCTTCGATGTCTATGAGTAAGTTAATACATTTAGGAATATTTTTCAGTAAATACATGCACATGAAACTCCTAGGCGGCGAGCCGACCATCAGAGATAGCAGGAACACAATGTCTAGGCGACGTGTGAGCGATGGGAATGGAGACAAGCAGACCGGAGTTTTTGGTGGCACCGCCTTGAGTTTGGGCAACAACGATGGTAACCAGGACAGCACTCAGCCTAGTGCTCTACGAGTCAAGATCATCTCCATGGGGGAGAGTGGCGTGGGCAAAAGCTGCGCCATCAAGCGCTACTGCGAAGAGAAGTTCGTGAGCAAGTACATCTCGACGATCGGCATCGACTACGGCGTGAAGCCTGTGATGGTGAATGGCGCCAAGGTGCGTGTCAACTTCTGGGACCTCTCGGGGCTGCCGGAGTACCTGGAGGTGCGCAACGAGTTCTACAAGGACACGCAAGGAGGAATCCTCATGTTCGACGTGTCTTCGCGGAGGAGCTTCGAGTCTTTAGACAGTTGGCTGCGTGAGGCCGCCAAGTTTGGCGCGGGTAAGTTCCCCTGCATCTTGTGCGGCAACAAAGTGGACCGTCCTCGCGTCGTCTCGGAGGACGAAGCCACGGCTTACGCGCAGGCCAAAGGCTTCGAGTACTTTGAGACGTCTGCGTGCACTGGCGTGAGCATCTCGGAGGCATTTCACTCGCTGTTCCGGACGGTCGTCAAGCACGCGACGCGTTGATGCAGCTCTGAAAAAAAAGTGGATTAGGAGGATCAAGCTACAACTAGTAGAGGTAGATGCTGTACGCGGTAGTCACGCAGAACAAGCTGTCCTGTAACACCCACACAAGACCGTTAGTCAAATTTTCTACATTGTCAATTATTGACTACAAAATCCACTCACATTGGAAAATGTTTCGGAGGCGTAGCAGTCCGTCTCGGCATCCCAAAAGCACCGACATCCCATCCTACACGTGCAACCACCGTGTTAGTTCACTGCTGGAATTTTTTTTCACTGAAGCAGCAGCTTTCGCACCTCACGCCCTCACCGCGTTGCTCTCCGATCACAACCTGCACCACGTACTTGAATCGAGGGAAGTTGCATTCTGCCACAGTACAAAAACAACCATATCAACACCTTCCAATGCACATTGCAGCCTTCAGCCACCCCATCCACCAACCTTTGAGCCGCATCTTGACGGCGTCCGCGATCTCCTTGGTCAACGCCGCCGCTCGGTCCGACTGGTAGCTGGCATTGTCCAACCTGTCCATCAAAACTTGTCCGATCACTTGTTTCATCTTGGTTGCCGAGGGTTTCGCCTTGGGGTTCAACTGCAGCGCTCTCGATCCTTCAGGTGGCGCCGGCATCACGTCCGAGGCAATGTGCCGCCAGATCGCGTCGCTTCAAGATCGGATTTATCAACAATATTTGTGTGCTAAAGCAAATATTGCAATTCAATATTACGCCAAATCATGGCGAACGACCTGTTCCCGTGTCTTGTATGTGACCAGCCTCTGCCTGCAGAGCCCACGGCTCGCTGCGTCACCGACTGCTCGCACGAGTTCTGCCTCTCGTGCTTGTGCCGCCAACTGCCAGTGTCCAAGAACTGCTGCCCCGCGTGCCACGCTCAGGTGAAACAGGTGCAGCAATTGCTCCCGCCAGGATCAGAGGCACCCAAACCTGCCTTCGTGCGGTTCTGCAACGCCGTCTACGCCCTCAACGTGTCCATTTGGGCCGTGGACGACCCGGCCAAAGTCCTGGCCGCACTTTTCAACTTGTACGTGGTGGTTCATACTTGATTGAGTATCCCTGAATTGACAATTTGTACATTAGGCAGCACGCGAGACTCATTCACCAGGGAAAAGTGCTCAAGAAAGGAGACGTCTGGCCTGGATCGGTCGTTCAGCTCTTCGGGACGTACAATGGCACACTACAGACGGGGAGCTACTGCGCGTGGCTCAGTCAGCACTGGCTGCAGCGCGCCAAGCAGGTCGTCTGCTGTCCATTCAGCGTCCTCTTCGACTTCTTCCGGTCATTGTTTGGCAACGTGGAAGAGCAGCAAGAGAGGGGTCAGAGGGGATACGCTCCAGTGCCTACAAGTGACACTTCCAGAGCCTCCAGCTTCCGTGAACCGGGACGCGTGCCCAGTCCAGAGCACGCCGCGCTGCTGTAGTTTGAGCAGATTTTGCTGCAAACCGAGTTGATGCTTCGATCGTCCAAGGCGTAAATATTTCGCAAGACCTGGACTTAATGATCGTTCAGAAAACGAATACTTAATCTGATGTTATCAAATTGACGGACACTACTGTATAATATTACTGTACAGTTGCTAGCATGTCTGTATTTCATTGCAAGACATTCTTGTCGTTACTCGACTAGAATGTGAGTCGATTGCAAAGCCGACCTTCTTTCAAGTACTCCAACTTCGCATCCATGATCAGTTGTTGCTAACAAGGCTGTATCCAGTGTTGCATACAAGTAGCTTTTCAGTTTCTCCTTAGCGGGAACGAACAGAATGAGCGGAAAGTGTAGTGTTAGTGTAATATGACAAAACTACCGACGTCTTGCACATGAATCTTGACACGTAAAGCTCTATGATCGTATCGCCGCAAAGGCATCTCTACCTATAACAGTCTTCTTCTCTACATCCTGTCGTAGCCGACGCTACCGTGCTCAAGAGCTACCAGCAGCTTCTCCTTGAGACCAGCACTCGTGGGATACTCAGGGAGAATCAATCGACGGTCGCTGCAAAATTTGGAGACAAACAGCAAATATGAGATGTGCTAAAAAACGCTAAAAAAAACGCTACTGCAAAACGCGCTTACCAAGTATTGGCCATGGGGCAGAGGCTGGGTTTCATTCGCGTGTCCACATCGATGTACCAGCACGCAGTGTCCTGTGCATCAGCATCCACAAGAACGTTAAGAGTCTGCAGCAGTATAGGGGAGAGAACGTCTACAACTTACCGCGCTCATGGAGCGGTACTTGGAGTCGAAGCCAAAAATGGGAGGCAGCGGTGAGCCTGACCAAAAAGTCAGGAGCTTGGAGCGGGTTTCTTGGTCAAAGCTCTCAGCGACTTCCCAAAAACGCTGGACAACACCACGTGACGAATTCACCCCACGGGAGTACACGACACTTTTCTTCAGACCTTCAAAATCAATGGCATGCTCACCGCGCACCAGACGTCGCAGCTCTTCTGGACGGAAGAGCTTTAGATCTGACCGCACAATGGTATCCGTAAAGCCGTCTCGCATTTTCCTGTAGTAGGTCAGCTCGTTGGCGAAAAAGAATTGCTGGGCGCGTTGCATAACATACTGAGCCTTGTTGGCATTCGTCACCTCTACATCACTCATTCCCTTTTGTAGCTCCATCTCCATACTCACCGTCGTGGGAGGAGTCGGTGGAGTGGGTGCGTCTCCTTCAGTTACTGATTCCTCCTGTTGATCCTTTTTCGAGTCACTTGCATTCTCGTCGACTACCACAACGTCTGTGGTGTATTCAAACCTCACATCCAGCGGCTCAGCATCAAAGTCGTGATCCACAACGAATTGGAGACTACGCTTGAACACGTCGCTACTTTCGCAGTAGTCTTCCCATGTCAAAGAGCCGTCTCGAATCATGAATTTCCAAAACACCAGAGGAAAGTCGGCAGCCAGTGGCTGGTGGTTGCGAATCGCCAGGCCCATCAAACGACCAATGCAAAGATACACCTTTTTAAGAGCATCCACCTCGCTGGGGTCCACGAGCAAATCGTCGTGCGTGAGACTCAAATTGCGCTCATTACGTTTGGCATCAATGACTTGCTTGTTGACATACACCGGCCGTGGTACGATGGCAAGCATGTCACGCCTCTGCTTGTCCACAAATTCAAAAAGCGGGAACAGCTCAGCAAATCCACCACTTCGTGTCGATCGGCCCCCTCGTTCATTCTCGTCCGCTTTCTTGTTTCCATGTCGGGGGCTCTGCGAACGCGCCAGTTGTAGCCACTGTGACCCGATTTCAAGAACATGTGGAGCTGGTTGGATGGCATGGGCGCGTGCTTGCGAGGTACCAGTTGATCCTGGACGGAAGAAACATCTCTGCACGACCTGGAAAAACTCACGTGTGACACCAACGCCTACGCCCGGCTCGTTGACTAGCATGACATTCATTTCACCCTTCAGGTTGTTCGCCGACGTGCTGAGGATTTGTTGCAAGATGAAGTCCACATAATTTGCCTCAGACGCACGGCTGATGGACACCGATACTGATCCACTGCGCTCTTCAGCCAGCATTGCCAGGTAGTCCACCTTGTGCTCGAGACGGATGAGTCCCGGGATTGACGCGAACGCATACAAGTCCATGCCCAACACTTTCGGGTCGGAGCGAATCAGCACGTCCACGCTGTCCTTCAACGGGATCACTTTATCTGTAAAGGTGCTTGGCATCGGGAACGACGTAGCAATCGTTTGGAGGAGATGTGTCTGCTCTGCAACAAACATCTTAATTCGTTTCTTTTTAGCTTCTTGCTTGACAAAGCGGTCCATTACCTAGGAAAAGTGCAAGAAGGGAAAACGATTAAACAAGTTCTTGCACGGAATAGGACATCAGCACTTACGCACCTTGAACAGTTTTGCCAGCGCTGCAACTTCATCGGATACAAAAGCCGCTTCCAGTTGCTCAAACACTTGCAGAAGGTGAAGCACCAGCGAGAAACGTTGCGGCGTTGCGATAGCATCATCCACACAGCCCAACGCAGCATTTACTAATTGCCATAGCTGCTTCACCGGTTTGATGGACCGCTGGAAACTCTCAGCAATACCCAGGGCGTCCGTATTCCCTCCATCACGAATGGTACACGCATATGGAGCAAAGAATTGGAGGAAGAGCTCGAACAACGAGATTAGGAGATGGAACTCGATTTCTTCATCGTAGCTCTCGTCATCTTCAATGTCCGTGCGGTCAAAAATACAGAAAGCAAGCTTAGTTCCTGCGGGTCATTCGAAAACAAGAAACGTTAGCGACTTGAACAAGCAACGATGTAAATGTAGAATGATGACCAACCGGATCGATAAAGCAACCCAGTGATGCGTTCGAAGAATTGCAGCTGACCGCATTCTTCCATGACAGGGTGCGTGTCAACAGTAAGAGGAGAACCGCCAGCGTATGGAGCGAGGAACTGCATCAGGATCAGAGTCCACACCTTCACACGCCTTGACAGGCTGTTGTAGGATAGCATCCCATCCAGGATCAATTTGAACGCCTCGTGTGATAATTCTAGCGGTTGCTGGTGGTCAGCTGGCACGCTCTTTTTCTCTTCCTCATCGTCTCCTGCCAACACACTTTGCTGTGCATCTTGGTGAGATGTTTTATCCAGCGCTTGGCGCCATAGTGACTGATATTCCTTTGCATTTTTGACGGAGAGAGGGTAAACCAACGCGACGGTATACATCAATCCATCCATGTACACAGCCTTTTCCTTCTGCGTATCCGGCATTAGAGCGATCTGTACAAATCCCAATTACCAACCAACGCTCAATAAATCGCTGCAACCCCTTTTACCCACACCACAATGCCTGACAATTCGTACCTCATTGAGAATCGCAACAAGACCGACTTCTGCAAGTACGAGGGCCTTGATGTAGAGTCCACGGATGCCTTCATCCCCCTTGCGCGAGAAAATGGCCCCAATTCCTGCCACAGCAAAAAATCAGCATCTATCTACCTTCCAGCTCAAACACAACCTGGTCAGCACCTGAAGTCTTGGCCAGCTCCATCACAGTCCGCGTCACGTGGACCGCTTCCACCGTCCGATCCGGGCGCAACCTCGTAAACGTTTGCTTGTCTGTCACAGCACCTCGTCCGTCACAACCTCATTTCTCACTCCACACCTCCAACAACTTCAGCGTACTGTACCAGCTTCACTCTGCGGTTCCTGTATCGTTTCTTTCTCTCCGTCCGTCTTTCTTCTTTTCCGTCCTGTCTCCGCCTCCCGTCGTGGGGGTTCACAGAACTGCAGCGATCTGGCCTGGAACGCGTTAAACTCCAGCACATGCAGCGCCGAGTGCTCCACGGCGTTTCTAGCTGAAAAGTCCACATCAAACTCCTGCAGCATCTTCAGCGCCTTCCAATTGGCCAGCGCGGCCGCCACATGCAGCAGAGAGTTGACATTATCCGGTTTAGCCGCCAGCACTTTGCTCAGCTGGCCCTGCTGCTTGGCGTACGTCAGCAACTGGTGCAAAATCTGCACCGCTGTATCGTTCTGCGCGTCCGAGCGGCCGTTGGCCACGCAGAAGAGCAGGCACACGGTAACCGCATTCACTCTGCCGAACGGTTTGAGCAGGTTCACCCGCTTTTGGCTCTGGGACAGCAGAATGGCTACAACTTGAGGCGAGAGCGCCATACACGCGGCCACGAGTGGCGTGAGGCCCGCGCGGTTGGCGGTGCGATTGCTGCTAGCGACGTTGGTGTCGGCCTGACGCTGATCCAGCAGCAGCGCAGTCATGTCCAGCCGCGCGTAGCGACAGGCCTCGACCAGCGGCGCGTCGCCCTGCCACGAGCGGCAGTTCACGTCCGTCTCGGGCGGCTGCAGGAGCGACGACAAGGCCGACACGTCGTCACGTTGGATGGCGGACACGAGCAGGTCGGAGGCGGATAGCACTCGGGGCTTGGACGCGGCACTGCTGGGCTTGGGGCGCCGTGGAGCTCGGCGGCGAGCGGAGGACATGGTGATCGATCTGGCAAGATGTTCTGCGGTGGTATGTGCGCTTTTGATGGATGCGAACTTAAGGGCGGACTTCAATGTTGTAAAAAAAACAATAACACATTCAGGGATTGGTAGTAGCTCACGACACCAGTAACAACCAGTACTATATTAATATCACTATTACTATCACTACTACTACTACGGTAACCGAATCTGAATATACTGTAGTAACTAGTTATTTGTTCCATGGATCTATACCGGTAGTACTATTACATGTATCGAGCTCCTGCCTAATTTTTATTTTTATTTTATGCGGGTAAAGCCAGTAGCACTAAGGGCGAGCACTGCATCAACCCCGCTAACCAGATATCCCAACTCTCCATATCCGGCGGCTCCGGCGGTCCGAATCACGCAAGTGCGGTCCAGACAATTTGATCATATAATAATGTAGCGCTATGCACGGATGCCGTTGCATCCGCGGCCTTACGTTGGCCGATTTTCATTTTCCGATGACTGGCCCATCTGGTGGTCGAAGAGACCCAGCTCGTCGTCCTGCAACTGCCGCTCTCGTCGGACATGTAATGCTGCTGCTCGCTGCCCTAGAATTTCGGTGTGTTTCATGAGTATTTTATCCAGGCGTGCGGGTGCTCTGGCATGACTCCGTCGTCATCGGCTGATTGTGTTGTTCACCTCAGTTAGCGGGTCCATCTGCAGCGTTTTCCATGCACGTTGTGTTCCAGTGTGATCGGTTTGTCGCTCATATCGCTCGTAGGATAGCTTTGTGGAACCGTTTGGCCCCATATCGCGTGCACATGACCGCCTCGGCCCACTGTTCCTTGATGGGCGTAGCTGATGGCCATACCCGCCAACCCATCGGAGTAGAGTACAGCTCTAGGAAGTTTATGTGTAGCGAATGTCTCGCTGTAATTAGACCCGCGTCCACTCCTGTTGTCGCTGTCCCTCCTACCCACGAGATAGTTGCCTGCCGTGGGCCAAATCAGCGGGGTACGTTCTCCAATTGATCCACCAAAAGCCACGACGGTGATAAGCAGTGTTGGAGTCCTCTCGTCCACGTAGACACTATCCGGTGGTACGCTTCATGCGGTAATGTGGGGTAATAACCCCGATCCAGATAGGACGTGGGTTGGCCGAGGTTATGTCCCGGCGGCGCAGCTGTAACGTCTGTTGAACCGAGCGCTCCGTGCGCATCGTCATTGCCTTGTAAGGTATACACACGAGCCACATGACGTTAGCCTGTATGACCTCGTTATACACCGCTGAATTTTCGTAGCACGCAATCCATGGTGCCTTGGAAGCGCTTCGCGTTGTTTGGTATGAAGGTCTCCCATCATCCCGTCGTCTCTGGAACAAATACATCGTCGACCCACCAAGCGCTGTGCCGCTGGTCTGCCATGCTGCATCGCAGCGCTTCCGTGGCACATGGGTAGGCGGTGTGTAGGAGTCCTGTGTTCAACGTCTCTGAAATCTGGCTTGAGTGATATTGATAGTACACCGCACCCGGCATGCATTCTTTCACTATTCTCTGGATCGCGAACGGGATGAGTCGCCCCGTGAGTCATCGACGACACCTCCCAGCCTCCAGATGGAATAGGTGACTTGCAAATTGCGACCAAGCCCAATCTCTAACCAGTCATAACACATTGTTCGCATGTACCCACATGTTCCCTGCTAATGACACCATTGGCGCCCACTGACACTGTTCTGGAGGCCCTGTGGACCACCACGCTCGTGTATTTTGCCCACTTGCTAGGGCGAACTCATGATCTCGACCCGGTTTATAGCACGCCTGATCAGGAATCCATAGTTGGCAGCAGATTTCTTCCAGAGCCGTGCTGTATTATTCGTAGTATGACAGGACACTTGAACATGGAGATGGACCAACGCTGTAGCGGTGACTCTGTGTATCTCTTGTCTGATCTGGACACAGCCGGCACTATGGAGTCCATTGTTGGCATAATGCATGGTTTTGTATGTTTGTATGGAGAACATAGCCGACCGACCTCTACTAAAATCTTTTTTGCATGTCCGTCCCACTGAAGTAGATCGGGAGTGACCAATGTAGTCGCGCATGCAGCTTGAAGGTGTGGCCCTATCAGTTGCTGCTTAGCTATCCATGCAGCCTTCCGCGAGGCAGCCGCTGCTTACGTTAAGAACGATTGCACACTACCAACGACTAGCCGCTTAGAGTCGTCTAGCAGGTGTGCCATGTCCCATTTCATGACTTGGCTGTATGTTCCAATCATCAGTGCGTCATGTCCCGCAGCTGCATCTTGATCAATCTTACAACCGGTGAGTACGTTTTACGGTACTCGACTCCAAATCGCTGTTTAAATCCATGAATGACAAGTCTTGCTTTGTACCGTAGGATTGCTCCGTGTTCATCACGCTTGATACGTAAGACCCACTTCGTCGTAAGTTTTTTTGACTGGTTTGCCACCTGATGACTTTAGTCTGTCGACAAGTTTCCACGTGTCGTTTCGTATGAGAGCATCAAACTCAGCTTGTAGGGCCTCCAACCACTGATCTCATTGTGGTGATTTCATAGCTTCTTCAACAGTGGCTGGTTCCCCAAAGATATCTTCTGCACCATGAACTGATAGTCCCTGAGTCTCACGTTTGAAAACCGCACTCGAGTGGAAATTCTCGTTGGTGCTTGTGGAGTGTTAATTCCTCGTCGTTGACGACGTGTTCGATGTCTACCTGGTGTGGGAGGTCGAGCTAGTCCATGTGCTGGCACCGCACCATGTCCAGCCGCTCAATTTTCGTATCGCAAATGATGAACGAGAAAGTGCTACCGATCGAAAAGGATCCGAGCAAGGTCAACTACTCATCACTTCCTTATCAGGAGTTGGTTGGTATCCTGCAAAACCTAACAACATGCACAAGACCTGGCATCGCTAACGCTGTCCGAAGCTTGAGTCGATACTCCAACAGCTACACGAAATAGACTTTTGCTAGCGCGAAGCGAGTGCTGAAATATCTTCGGGGAATACGAACATTTGGACTGGTTTACCACCGCAGAGAAGGAACCCCAAACGGAGGTCTGCAACTGCGCGCTTTCAGTGACGCAGATCATGCGAACTGCCCGGGTTCGTCAAGACCGGTGCCAGGCTTCGTGCTCCAGCTGAATGAATTTAGCATTAGTTTCAAAAGAAAGATGCAGAAAAGCGTGACTGATGACACCTGTAAGTCCGAGCTGGTTGCTGCAAGCATGTGCGTCAAAGATCTACTCTGGATAAGGAAGATTCTGAATGAGATCGGGATGCAGCAACGGACCGGCTTACTACTTATCAACAACCAGAGCACAATCAAGGTATGCAGCGATGCAGGAAACTTTGACGGTGTCAAGCGCAACGCAAAGAAGAGCAGGAAGATTGCAGAACTCGTTGAGAAGAACAAGATCACGATCGAGTTTGTACCCACTTCGAACAATGTGGCCGACATGTTCAAGAAGGCACTTGGGCCCCAGGAATTTGAAAAATTGCGGGACCTGATCAGGGTTGCAGATGTTGCGGCTGCGATCAAGTCAAACGAAGACCGCGCTGACCACGAAGTGTGTCAACACTACCAGGAAGATTTGAGTTCTGGGGGAGTATCGGTCCTGTTAAAAAGGGACCGCACACTCTTGGCAATATGTTGGACAACGGACAAGGAAGCGCGAGTTCCGGGG
>KV725090.1:17240-35385 GCA_000500205.2 Phytophthora lateralis
ACTCTGTAATTTCTATATTTCGGCTGTAAGTCGCGGCTTTTGCGATCCTTCAATGCTTATGATGCCTGTGAAAGTTCCAACCCAAAACAAAATACCCCGATAGCTTTCCCATAATCCCTTTACAACCAAAACGGTTAATTGCCTAAGCTGAATAAGCTTAGTGGCATTGAGCAGATGCTCACCCACGCTCACCAAAGGAAGTGGCCACAATACGTGTGGTGAGTTGTCGCTTCAGCACTCAAAAGAAAACTCGCCGCTCCCTCTCCAAAGGTATTGAGAGGGGGGCCAAACGAGGTGGATCGTGCTTAAAGGAGGTAATGGAGGAGGTGAGGGAAGAGAGAAAAAAATAAAAAGGTTGGTTCGGAAGCGGCTATTTGAGGCATTTTACGGTTGCTTGAGCTGTGATTTGTAGCTGGGATACATGAATATCGCGGTTATATTGCGCGTATGCGGTCAGTTTCAGATGTTTCGTGCTCTTCGTGGTTACAGTCGTCATTCTCTCTGGCGGCAAGCGGTCGTTCACGTAGATGTGGGCGGGGCGGACAATAATCACGGGATGACTGTGGTTTAGGTGATGCATCCCGTTTGTACAGTAGGCTTGCGTTTTAGGGTGCACAGCTTAGCGTTCAACATAGATATTAACCAAATAACAAATCTCCATTGTTGTGTAGGCGTGGCCAGGCGCTATGGCACGAAAGCGGGAGCACACGAGTGAGGCGCAAGTGAAAGAATCCTACGTGGAACCGGAAGGAGATGAAACTCCGGCAGCAAAGAAGAGGCGGCTTAACAATCTAAGAGCTGCTCTGTGCCGGTTCCGAAAGCAGGAGCGAGCGGCGGCCGATCGAGATGTAGCTGAAGAAATTACAACAGACGTGTCAGCGCTCCAAATCGTTGAACGACACTCCGCTTCAGCTGTTGTCAGGTCTGCAGCGGCTTTGCCGGTACATTCTGAGGTGGAGGCCGCTCGAACCGGTATTTCCCCTCCACAAACGACTCCTCCCGTCCAGGTACTGCCGCGTGTTTCTGTCCAGGCTCGAGGGTTCAGTGACGCCCCGGCGTTTGATATCAGGGCAGGCCTTGATCAACCTATATCAAGAGTCCGACGGGGAAGACAGTCAAGAGCAGATATGACCCCTCCCAGTTACAACGTGTGCGTGAGGTAGAGAGAGCGAGGAAACAGCATCAACGGGCTGGCCGTTCGGGATCTCAGATCTTGAGAGACAGGGCTCGAGATGCTACCCGTGCTAGAGCTCGGCGTGCCGTTCTCCCTGACGAGCATGTTCAGCGGACACGCAACCGCGATGCCGAGTCAACGAGGGTTAGACGCGATGGAATGTCCGACGAGAATATTCAAGTGGAACGCGATCGAAATGCTGATGCGCACAGGGCGAGACGCGAACTTATGGCCGCTGTCGACCGCCAGGCTGTACGAGATCAGAACACTGTGGGTCACAGGGAGATACGAGATCCATTGACTGAAGATGAACGTCGTCTGGTACGGAGTCAGGACGCTTCCGCACACAGAGAGCGGAGACTATCCATGACGGAGGAGGCGGTGCAGGCCGTACGCGACCCGGACGCTGCTTTTCATAGGTCACAGCGAGGATCGTTGACGGCCGATCATTTGGAACAGCGGCGCGCGGCTGAGAGGTACAGGCGAAGGTCTCGACAGTACCGTGTGGGTCTGGCGAATCACGAACATTTCGATTTGGAATCAGTGCCGGGCGGTCGTCACTACTTTTCACGGTACTTGGATGATGCCCGCGAAATCGAGCGGGTTTGCCGTTACTGTGGCGCTTGGATATTTCCTGAGGAGACCACCGCCAGTTGCTGTCGAAAGGGTTTGGTGATGGTTCCTCCGTCACCGAGAGCTCCGTCAAAACTGTTGACGCTGTTCAGCTACCCCAGGTTTATGCAATCCATCCGCGCATACAACGTGTTTGCGTTTACGTCCATGGGATCATCCAAATCTCGCTCAGTTCAGGTGGACGACAGCGTGACGAGGAACGGAGTGTATAACTTTCGAGTGCAAGGATCCGTTTGTCACCGTCTGGGCGGCTTACTGCCTCCACAAAACAAACGGCCCATGTTTGCGCAAGTGTACATTAACGACCCGGATATGGACAGCCGCGTTACAAGCCGCATGGGGATGACAGGTGGGCTTAATCAGACGATTATTGAAGACATTGACAAGGTCATGATCGAGCACAACCCGTACACGCAACACTTTCTCAACGCGCGTAGCCTTTTGGTTCAACATACTGGGCCTAGATACGAGGCAGACCTCGCGGACTACGAGCGCCGTCGTGATTCAGGTACTGCTTTGCCTGAGGACAACCCGGCGTTACGGCTTCGTGATTTTATTCCCCCTGACGACAACTTGAGGCTTCGACTTCACGTGGCTCGGAACGCGAACCCTGGAACGCATAACACCCCCACGGCTTCCGAAGTTGCTGCGATTGTCATCGATCAGAATGCAGCGGAGCATCGCGATATACTCCTGCATGTACGGCAAGGGGGGTTCAGGCGAATTTTTGAGACCAGTGAGAGTTACGACCCCCCTCAGCACCCTCTTCTATTCCCGTATGGGGAACGCGGGTGGTCTTACGACCTTCCGTACGTGGGTAGCCCTGTCGACTCGCAGGGTAAGCTGTTAACAATGTCGCTTCGGGAGTATGAGGCCTACATCCTCTACGACAGGACGGCAAGTGATACTCTAATCCTACGTGGGGGACGGCTGACGCAGCAGTACTGTGTGGATCAATGGGCCAAGTGTGAGCAAGAACGGTTGCGCTATATTGAGAAGAACCAGCTTCAATACCGATTAGAGACGCTCCACGGACTTGGAGACGCCTTGCGCAACGAATCCGTCGAGGTCCATCGGATGGCAGCAGATGAGGAGGTAGGAGTCACGGTCAACTTCTCGGGGGGGGGGGTTACCCGGTCGGATAGTGAATCGGCGGCAGCAGAGGCCAATGAGATCGGGTGGAAGATCATTGTACCACCCAAATTCACTGGGGAGCCTCGGTACATGTATCAGCGCTTTTTGGACGCTATGGCTATCGTCAGAGAGACGGGGGCTCCAAATCTGTTTATCACCATGACGAGTAACCCGAACTGGCCGGAAATCAAGGAGAATCTTCGGCCCGGACAAAAGGCTTCGGACAGACCAGACATTGTGGCGCGTGTGTTCATGCAGAAACTGAAAACCCTTAACAAAGATCTTGATGAAGGCACTTTGGGAATTTAAGCAAACCGGATACACGTGGTGGAGTACCAGAAGCGTGGCCTCCCTCACGCGCACATTCTTCTTATTTTGAGACCGGAGGATAAGTCCGTGAGCCCAGAAGACGTCGACAAATTGGTATCTGCGGAGCTGCCTGATAAAGAGAAGTATCCAGAGCTCTACGAGACGGTGATGTCAAGTATGTTGCACGGGCCATGTGGTCGACAGAAGCCTGACAGTCCGTGTATGAAAAAAGGGAAATGCTCTAAGAAGTTTCCGAAGCCGCTGGCGGAGGACACTGCCATGGATGCAGATAAGTACCCTACCTACAGGCGCAGACGCCGGCCTGATAGAAATTTTTGTCACAAAGACAAAGTTTGGGACAAGGCGACCATTAACCAGTGGGTCGTACAGTACAAAGCGTTTCTGTCGCAGAAGTACAACTGCCACATCAACATCGAGGTGTGTGCTACGAACAAGGCGGTGAAGTACATTTACAAATTCGTCTTCAAATGGGCTGACATGACTACGATTACGATTGATGGGGAGGAGATTGAAGCCAACGAGATTCTGCAGTACCTGTTAGGACGCTACATTTCCCCGGTGGAGGCGTGCTATCGGTTGTTTATGCATCCAACGCAAGGGTCCACACACTCAGTCGTCAACCTCCCGGTTCACTTGGAGGACATGAACATGGTCGCGGATCGGGGCAATGCATCTACTGCTCAGCTTCACAATCTGATTCGTAGAGGAAACAGAACGATGTTGACAGAGGTTTTTAGACTCTGTGCACGGGACCCCGAGGGTACAGCTGGTCTGTTGTATAAGGATGTCCCTACAAAGTACAGGTGGGTGGACAAGATGTGGAAGCCATACAAGCAATGCGTGGCATCGCTGGGTCGCATTGCTCACGTATCGCCCCAAGATCCGGATCGATTCTACCTGCGGCTTCTTTTGTGTAACCGGTGTTCTCCTACATCGTTCGCTGATCTTCACACCATGGGTGCTACCACTTACCCCACGTTTCGAGATGCTGCGTTTGCGCTAGGATATCTAGAGGACGATCAAGAGTGGTTGCATTGCCTAACGGAGGCGGTTGCGGTCAAGATGCCGTACCAACTGCGACAGCTTTTCGCAATTATATTGGTGTACTCGCTACCTACTCGCGCCGACAATTTTTAGCATAAGTTCAAAACTCACATCTGGGAGGACTACGTCAGAAGCATGGAGGATCGCGACACAATCGACCATATCGAGCGTGAGGAGGGGGTTCGATTGAGAATGGGGGAATACAAAACCTTACAGTTCTTAGAGTAGTACTTGGCCGCGAATGGCAAGACGCTGCATATGTACGGCCTTCCCGAACTCTACAGTTACGATGACGTGTCTCTACAGGTAGAAGACCGTCGATCGGCGTCGGTCGTACAGCAAGAACTGGATGCGTACTCGCACAATGAACTTTAACATGCTGCGGAGCAGGCGGTTGCGTTGAACGACAACCAGCGAGACGTTTACGATCAAGTGCTACAGGCTATCAATCACCCAGTTGACGGTGAGAAGTTGTTCTTTCTCGATGGTCCTGGTGGGCGGGGAAATCATTTTTGCTGGAGCAGCTACTTGCGGCCGTTCGGATGCAACGGAAGATTGCCATTGCGGTGGCTTCCAGTGGTATCGACGCGACTCTGTTAACAGGAGGACACACCGCACACTCGACATTTCGTATCCCACTTAAGCTAACTGAGCATTCGACCTGTAGTCTTTCCTCCAAAGTCAGAAGCCGGAGTTGATCCGTAATGCCAGTCTGATTATCTGGGATGAAGCTCCAATGATGAATCCGGGTTGCTTCGAAGCGGTGGATAGGACACTTCGTGATATCATGAAGAACGACCAGGAGCCGTTTGGAGGAAAAGTGATGGTTTTCGGTGGAGATCATCGCCAGATTTTGCCTGTTCTGGAGGACGCTACACGGGCGGAGACCATTGCAGTCTGTTTCAAGAGCTCACCCCTGTGGGAACATTTGCGCCAAGTGCGTCTGACCGGGAACATGCGCGTCCGGACGGCCCCCGATCCTGCCAGCGCGGCCGAGTTGGCAGAGTTTTTTTATTTCTTACTTCAGATAGGCGAAGGGCGTTACCCTGTGAACGATGACCTTGGTGAGAACGACATATGCCTTCCCCGGGATGTGTGCATCATTACTGAACCTCGAGATGCAGTTGTCACGGTGGGTGAAGAAACAGAAGAAGGCAGTGATATGGAGCCACCTCCCAGTTTCAATCTATTGCCGCATCTACAGGAACGTCACGGTCGTGACTTGGATGAGATGGAAGACGACCGACGGACTCGAAATGTTAACGCGTTGATTGATGCGGTATATCCGGGTCTGGGAGCCGAAGACTTGCCAGACGAATACTTTGTTGAACGGGCGATTCTGGCACCAACCAACGCCAGCGTAAGGCGCATCAACGATATGGTGGCTGATCGTCTCACAGGGGCTTCAAAAGAGTATCTCTCGATCGATTCTCTCGAGGGAGTTGCGGACCCGAACATGTTTGAGCAGGAGTTTTTGAACTCGCTCAACTTCTCCGGCATTCCACCTCACAAGATTGTTTTGAAAGTTGGTACGCCGATCATTATGATCCGCAACCTCAACAGTGATGCAGAACTGTGCAACGGGGCTCGACTACGTGTGGTGTCACTACGAGAGCGAAGCATCGAAGCATGCGTAATGTCCAGACCTTCTAAGGGTTCGAACGTCTTCATCCCCAGAATCATCTTTTACACCTAGGACGATGATAAAGAGTTCCCGTTTAAGATGAAGCGGAAGCAGTTCCCCGTTGTCCCAGCCTTCGCGATGACGATCAACAAGGCCCAGAGACAGTCTATTCACCACGTTGGGATTTACCTGGAAACACCCGTGTTCGCACATGGGCAACTGTATGTGGCGCTATCCAGAGTGACTTCGAGGAAGGCTATCAAGATTGCTGTTGACCCAGAGGCCATAGATGAGGACGGGAGAGTATACACCGACAATATCGTGTACAGAGAGATCTTTCAGAACTAAGTACATTCAATAAACGCTTTTTGTATTTGAAACGAGTAAGTAAGTGAGTGAGGGGTGGTATGAGTGGGTTAGTTACAAAACCCGTTGTGGCGAAGCGGAGGCATCACCCACCCCCACCAACAATCCAAGCCCACAGCGTCCGCGTAGCGGGCGCTCGGAGCGCTAGTTGTAGTCACGTTGTATGCTTGTCTGTGACTTGGTCGACTTCGCTCGCACCGCCCCAAAGCTGGCAGTAACAGCATGTTCAGTCCGTCCGAACACCACAAAGTACGCGTAATGCGTAATTTTCGAAAAGTTAAGTTCCACCGTCCCGTCTCTGCGCTCGCGGCCTCAATACTGTACATCAAGTCGCCACTCTGTCTCTTAGTCGCCGCCCAGCAAGGTCTCTTCCTCTTCTGCTGCGATGCCCGCCACCGCCTCCTTCGACGACGGCGCTAGTGTGACGCTCGACGCCGTCGTGAGTGACCCGCACCTGCACGCGCTCTTCCTGCAGCACCTCTCAGCCACCAATAAGAAGGACTTTGCGCGCCTTCTCTTCCTGTACGTCGCAATTGTCACTTTATCTCTTCAAAATATTCAATTTCTCATCGGCTTTTTCTTCTTAATCGCAGTGTTAGCGTCGAGGAGTTCAAGAAAGTGTTCGCGTCGCCCGAGAACAAGCAGTCGCTCGAGGACGAGGACCCGGCGCGCGCCCACCGCCGCCAATACGCCAGCAAGATCATCGCCAAGTTCATGAGCCCCGACGCCTTCCTGGACATCGCCTCCGAGAACTTGCGGATACTCAACAAGTCGGTCTGGAGCTTCGGCAAGCTGCTGCGCAATGACCTGATGCTGTACTCGGGCCTGGCTGCTAAGACGGACCTGTTCCAGGACGCCGAGGTGGCCGTGAAGAAAGCTCTGCAGCCCAGTTTCAGGCACTTTGCTGCTACCCCGGAGTTTACCGCGTTGGTGGCGAGCTCTAGGCTTACGTACGTTGACGCGGATGTGTCGGACGACAGCTCGGACGACGAGCAGCAACAGCAAACAGGAGATTCTTCGCCTGCGTCAGTGTCGGGCGAGAGTCTGGCGTCGCCGTGTGAAGCCGCATCTGTGGCGAGCACGCCACGCAGCTCAAACGTTCGGAGACATCGGATAGCTACGACGTTTTTGACACTGGAGCGCGTCCTGGGCAACCGGAGACTGTGCAGCGTGTTCTGGGTGTTTCTGTTCAAGGAACGCACACACGAACAGTTGAGTCTGTGGATGGATTTCCGGTACCACTTGCTGCCAATTCTTGATAACTTCATAAACGCGGCCCAAGTTGACTCTGACGACGAAGAGGAAAAGCAACAGGAGAATGACCAGCAGAACGAAATTGAAGCCAAACAGGCTGGTGAGCTCATCGAACAGTTACTAGCAGTAGGAAGTCGAATTGCTGCCAAGTACCTGACTGTGAGCGCGAGTACGCGAGTGACCTTCGTCGGTGAGGCTGAGCAGGCGCTGCTGCGCGACTACGAGTTCCGCGTGGCCTGTTGTCTAGAGGCAGGCAGTTTCTCACTGGCAGACGCTGACGTGCTGCTCCGAACGGTAGAACGCATCCAAACAGTCATCGAGGCTAACCTCAAGGTCAACCACTTCATTCGCTTCATGGGAAGCGAATCATTCAAGTCACTGGTGGCGTCTTATCAAAGCCGCTTGCTCAGCCCATCCGGTTCATCGAACGCTGTTACTTCCGCGGCTTGCGATGGTTCCAGCACGGCCTCCGACAGCAGCATGACCACGCTTCAAGAGTTATTCCAATGCATGAATGTGGCGTCGCACCAACCGCAGCGGGTACGGAGTAAATCCTTCACACTGCGAGAGCTCTTTCAAGGTCAGCTTCGTGGTGAATCGCAGAGCAAGTCTCTCATCAGTTCTGTGCTGAGTTTCCGCCTGGATGTGAATGACCGGTCACACCCAGAGATTATCAAGGAAGTGCTGCACACGCTGGCGGACCCAAACAACCACAGTGAGAGCAGCAGCGATCTGTACCACCATCACGCGATACCAGACCACGTCGAGGCTTTCTTCTGCCCAGCAGGAGCAGACGTCGTGCGTGCCACAACCCGGCCGGAACCTTCTCTTTTCCACATGACTATCGGAAATGCTGAGAAGGCATTTTACGGTGCCTGTCTAACTCGATATGTACCACTGAATGACTCGAGCAAGCTGGGTCCTTTGGAGCAAGTGCTGCAGGAGACTGAGGGCCTCGAAGTATACGTTCCCACCGGACTTTGCATCATCAGCCGGTACCCAATTCTTGACACTCTCAAGCAGCGATTGGACTCACTGCATGCGGCAATGCAGGATGATGAAGCATACCTCTCTGACGTGAACTGGTTGCCTTCTGCAGCACAGATGGCTGGATTGCTCAGCCCCTTTGACTTTGCTGCTGCGACTGCCTCACAAGAGGCCGTACCGTCGCTCTCGACACTTGACAAGTACGTGGACTTCAGTATGGAGGAACTGTTTAGCTGCTTGTCTGTCGAGCACGTGGTCGCATTGGTCACATGCATGCTTCTGGAACGACAGATCGTGCTGGTGAGCTCGCGGTATTCGGTGCTTACCTCCGTGGGTGAAACGTTGAAGAGCTTGATTGCCCCGCTACAGTGGAGCCACGTATTCGCGCCTATCCTGCCCAAAAATATGCTGGAGTGTTTGCAGTGCCCTACGCCGTACCTGTTTGGCGTGCATTCCAGCTACCGCGCGGAGTTGCGCGAGATGCTTGAACGCGAAGGTTGCGGCGACGGAATTGTCGTGGTGGATCTAGATGCAGACACGATGAGCTCTCCAGGGCGGCCTCAGCTTCCCGATGCTGTCCGTGGGCCGCTTGTCTCGCGGTTGCTTCAGCTGCTCAAGCCCAAGGTGTTTTTCAGCGACTTCGTACCCATGCTGAGCAGTAAGACAGATGCGTCCCTCGCGCGTTGCTTTCCACAGGGTCATGTGCGCACATGCTTTCGGGAGGCGGTGGCAGCGCTTCTCCGGACAGTCGAGGAGTTCCGGTTCGTGCTGTCAGACGATTTTGACTACGTTGTGGTCTTTGACCGGATCGCGTTCCTGCGTCGCCTGCCACCGCGCGAGCAGTTCTTCTACCGCAGCTTCCTGGAAACGCAGGTCTTCTCTCACGAGATTGCTTCCGTCGGTATTTAAGCGCGAGTAGACGCTACGGGTAGTTTAGAAGATCGATGAAAAATGCAAAAAGATAGATTGGCCATTAGTACGTTGCCGTTTTGATATCCTACAGGGAAAATGCAATACCACGTCTCGGCTCTGCGTTACATGATGCCACAGGGTCCGTTAGCACGGTCCTGCGGTGAATTGTCAGCACGTAGGGAAGCGGATGCACTTCCACTTCTGGCAAGCTCACGGAATTCAAAGTTGCGGCGGAGGTACCCGCGCAAGTGGCGGTGCTCCTTCTTGAGCAAGACGATAGAATCGTCCAGCGACTGTTTTAGTGAGAGCATGACAGCCGCGTCAGCGAGTGCTGTAGGTTTCTGGTCCGGGCCCAGTTCTGATTGGCACTGCTGTAGCTGTTCGCAAGCAACTTGCACGCGGAATGCAGCCTTGGAGACACGCATTGCAGCGACGTACGCCGACGACCCCTTTAGCGAGTGAGATTCTCGTCGAGTAACCTGGATGTCGCCTTGCTCGTACGCTGCTAAAATGCGCGACATGATCGCTTCACAACTCACTGTGAACTTCTCCAGTAATCTCAAGAGCAGCTCTTCGTGACCGCCACACTGCTGTACACCCAGCGCGTAGTCCACGGGGTCACCCTCCGGAATCACAATGCTGGCAGGGTCCATCGTCACACGCGTTGCTGCATCGCTCTCGGTGGTTGCGCTGGCGTGGTCAACGCTAGGAGGACCCCGGGCACCGCTTCTGCCGTCAGGGCTACTGATGTTCAGTCGCTCTAGCATTGCTGCAATTGGATCTCCCGAGCGTTCGTCAGAGCTCTTGTCGGAGTCGAACCGCTGCAAGCTCAGAGGTGCGTTGTCATCCCGACCTCCATCAGTCACTGCTCTCGCCCGGCTGCTCATCACATCAGTGCTTGCACTTGGCGACAGAGGCTGCTGGGAAGAAGTGGACTGTGGCGCCGAATCCTTCTTGCTGCCTATGAAAGGTGGGTGGCTCCACAACGTTGGGTTGCTGTGAGAAGACACGTGATCTGCTGCTTCAGAACAATCCAGTGGTTTGTCCTTCATATTCGGCAAGGTTGCAGACGTCTTGTTAATTTCCTTCCAGTCAGGGATGTCAATAACACCTCCGCCAGTGTCACGCTGTAGAGTCAGAAGGCCGCTGGAGCGTGTACTGTTTCCAATTGAAGACCCCAAACTGAAGATTGATGTTGTAGGGATTGCAGTGCGCACGGTAGGACCAATCTGGCGTCTGATTGCCATTGGGTCGTCTAGCTCCAAATTCGAAATTGCGCGCGCAAGATCCAGCTGCTGCATGTGGCGCGAGGCAGGGGCAAGGCGAGAGCCTGATTCTACCGGTGCGTTTACGATGTCTCCTTCATCAGCTTCACTGTCAAATGAAGGACGCGGGGTCGGTGATGCAGTTGGATATACAGTCGGAGCATTTTCTCCTTCGACTCCGCGTTCCCTAGACGAAGCTGGCGATGAGACCGCTTCAAGCAAAGCCGGAAGTACGCCTGCTATTTCAGAACTGGGAGTGTTGCAGTCTTCCGATCGATGAACCGAAGGGGCCTTCGGTTCGCTAGGCATTTTTGGCCCAAGGTAGCGCACACGCATCCACTGGCGGATGGCTTTGAGTAAACTGTTTTTCGAGATAGGCTTCACCATAAACTCGTCCATACCTGCGCTCAGACATTTCTGTCTGTCTCCACTCATGGCGTAAGCAGTCAGTCCAAGTACAGGTATTCGTGGCAGGTCGTTTTCGTGTTCGAACTCGCGGATTGCCTTCGTAGCTGAGTACCCATTCATGACGGGCATCTCACAGTCCATAAAGATCAGATCAAACTTGGCGGGGTTAGCCGAGTAAGCATTTACTGCATCCCGCCCATTGACTTCCCACTGCAGAAGATGGTCTGCTTCCTGGAGGAAGCACTTTACCACTTCCCAATTGAACTCGTTATCTTCAGCCACCAGTATTCTTGCCTGCCTCGGGATTATAACCTTTGCATTGTTGGCAGTAGCAACAGAGGCTGCGCTAGTCGTGCTGTCACTGGAGTTAACGTTCGATGTACTTAAATTCGGAGGTGGCGCAGATCCATCGGTAAGCAGGTCGTTCGCAGCGTAGAATATCCCCTTCGCATCGGTATCATCCAGCAACCGAACTACCACCGTAAAGTAAAAGTTGCTGCCAACATCTAACTCACTATCAACACCAATTTGACCATCCATGAGCTCCGCAAGCTGCTTGCAGATTGCGAGACCCAAGCCAGAACCAGTGGGGTTGTTTTGACGCGTGCGCTCCAACTTTGTAAACAGTGAAAAGAGGCGCATCTTCTCTTCAGCATCCATACCAATACCAGTATCGATGACTTGGAACAGCAACTTCTTGAAGGCCTTTGGTAATTCAGGGGTGTATACAACACTGCATGTCACCGTAATTGATCCTTCGTTAGTGAACTTGATAGCATTCGACAACAAGTTCAACAGGACTTGGCGCAGGCGCACAACATCGCCGATTGCAATCCTAGGTACATTGTCGTCACACTTCAGATCAAGCTTGAGCCCACGTTCTCGAGCCTTAAACTTGAAGATTTCAATGGAGTAGTCCAGTAGTTCGTGCATCTGGAAAGGCGCGGCTGAAATCTCCAGGTGCCCAGCCTCGATTTTCGACAGATCGAGGATGTCATTGATCAAATTCAGTAGAAGTGACCCCGACACGTACGCCATATGCACATACCTTTCTGGTGCCTTGTCTAGTGGTTGCTCCTTCAGCAGTTCCAGCATACCTAGCACGCCGTTCAAAGGCGTTCGCAACTCATGGCTGAACGAGGCCAAGAAGTTCACCTTGGCAGTCTCCATATGCTTCCGAGCGGTGTAGTCTTGTCCCACACCAATCACACCGCGAATGTTACCGTGCATATCCTTCTTACTCGACGCGTTCACAAGGAGTAGCAGGAAGACACCACTCTTCGTCGTCATCGGAAGCTCCATCTCACCAACGTCAATGCCAATCAAAGCTTGGTTCAGCAATTGCCGAACCTGCTGTCTGCTCTCCGGGGTGATGAACGTGTGTACCAACGAAAGACCCAGTACATCAGACTTGTGAAAACCTGTGATCTCCTCGATTTTCTGGTTCCACTCATTGATACTACCGGTTGTATCAATACCGAAGATCGGAGCGTTGGCGGTATCAATCAGTCGGAAATACTCGTGTTCTTGGGCAATGCGATCGGTGATATCTTGCCCGATTCCGACAACACCAACGATCCTGCCATTTGAGTCATACCGTGGTGTCGCGTTTAACAAAATCTCGATTCGTGTGCCTGGCCGGGTAATTAAAGGAAACTCAAAGTTCGCGGTTTCTTCTCCTCTCAGGGCCTGAGATAGCACCTCGGCCACGATTGGTCGGAACTCTGGGGAGATGAACGTCTCCACCAAGTTTTCACCCATAACCTCATCAATAGCGTAATTCGTAATCTGTGCCGCCTTTCGGTTCCAGATGTTGACGCACATATTGGCATCGACGCCAAAGATCGGAGCATTCGCCGTATCGATCAGACGGCTGTACTCCTGCTCTTGCGCAATACGCTCCGTAATGTCTTGGCCAATGCCAACCATGCCCTTTACCTCGCCGTGCTCGTTGTAGCGCGGCGTCGCATTCAACAGAATCTCCACACGGCGGCCAGCCTTCGTGATCAATGGGAACTCAAAGTTTGCTGTCTCTACGCCCTCGAACGCCTTTTCGAGTACGCTACGGACGGGTATCTTGTACTCCTCGGAGATGAACTCAGCAACCAGATCTTTGCCCAAGACGTCCTCGTTCGTATACTGCATGATGTCGGCGGCCTTCCGGTTCCAAATGTTGACACGTCCGTTAGAGTCAACTCCAAAGATCGGAGCGTTCGCTGTGTCAATCAATCTGCTGTACTCTTGTTCTTGAGCAATACGATCGGTAATATCCTGCCCAATACCAACCATTCCAATCACGTCGCCATGTTCATTGAACCGTGAAGTAGCGTTCAACAATATCTCTACACGCCTTCCTGCCTTAGTCATCAGGGGAAACTCGAAGTTTGCCGTTTCAATACCTTCCAACGCTTTCGATAAGACGAAGCCTACCGCCTCCCGGTAATCCTCTGTAATAAACTTCTCCACCAGATTTTCACCCATGACGTCAGCCGGTGTATACTGCGTGATTTCCGCAGCCTTCTTATTCCAGATATTCACCAGGCCATTCCCATCCACACCGAAAATTGGTGCGTTAGCAGAGTCGATTAGTCTCGCGTACTCTTCCTCCTGAGCAATCCGGTCAGTGATATCCTGACCAATGCCAACCACACCAACGATACGACCGTGCTGATCAAAACGGGCCGTCGCGTTCAATAAAATGTTCAGCTTTCGGCCAGTCTTGGTTATCACTGGCACTTCAAAACTCGCTGTTTCGTTTCCTTGTAACGCATTCGACATAATCTCGTAAACGATATCTTGGTACTCAGGCGCGATGAAGGTTTCCACGTATTTTTCTCCTAGAACTTCCTCAACAGCGAAATTGGTGATCTGTGCAGCCTTGTTGTTTAGGATGTTCACACACATATTCGCATCTACACCAAAAATCGGGGCGTTAGCCGTATCGATGAGTCGGCTGTATTCTTGTTCCTGCGCAATGCGGTCCGTAATGTCTTGTCCAATACCGACCATGCCCATCACTTGGCCCTGCTCATTGTAACGAGGCGTAGCATTCAGCAGAATCTCCACGCGCCGGCCTGCCTTCGTGATCAAAGGAAACTCGAAGTTTGCCGTTTCCACACCTTCAAATGCTTTTTCCAGAACGCACCGAACCGGCACACGATACTCTTCAGAGATAAACTTCGCCACAAGGTCCTCCCCGAGCACGTCCTCAGTCGTGTACTGCATAATGTCAGCAGCTTTCCGGTTCCAAATGTTCACTAGGCCATTACAGTCCACACCAAAGATTGGAGCGTTTGCCGTATCAATTAGACGCATGTACTCTTTCTCTTGAGCGATACGATCTGTAATATCTTGACCGATGCCCACCATACCAATCACTTCTCCATGCTCGTTATTCCTTGGTGTAGCGTTGAGCAAGATCTCCACGCGCCTTCCTGCCTTTGTCACTAATGGGAACTCGAAGTTAGCAGTTTCAACACCCTCTAGCGCTTTCGATAAGACCAATCCCACAGCTTCGCGGTAATCTTCTGTGATGAATTTCTCCACCAAGTTTTCACCCATCACATCAGCTGCTGTGTACTGAGTAATTTCTGCAGCTTTTTTGTTCCAGATATTCACAAGGCCATTTGCATCCACCCCGAAAATTGGAGCATTGGCCGAGTCGATCAATCTTGAGTACTCTTCTTCCTGCGCAATTCGATCCGTAATATCCTGCCCAATGCCCACAACACCAACAATATGTCCATGCTGATCGAATCGAGCCGTAGCATTCAGGAGAATATTCAATTTACGGCCTGTCTTGGTGATCACTGGCACTTCGAAACTTGCCGTCTCATCGCCGTGCAATGCTTTGGACATAATGTCATACACAAAACCTTGGTACTCAGGACCAATAAACGTTTCCACGTAGTTCTCCCCAAGAACCTCCTCAACATCATAGTTTGTGATCTGCGCGGCCTTGTTGTTCAAAATGTTCACACACATATTGGCATCTACACCAAAGATCGGGGCGTTAGCCGTGTCAATCAGGCGGCTGTACTCCTGTTCCTGCGCAATGCGGTCCGTGATGTCCTGTCCGATGCCCACCATGCCCATCACATCACCCTGTTCATTATAGCGTGGGGTCGCGTTCAGCAGAATTTCCACACGTCGACCAGCTTTCGTAATCAAAGGGAACTCGAAGTTTGCTGTCTCCACACCTTGAAATGCCTTCTCTAAAACACTTCGCACAGGAACTTTGTACTCTTCGGAAATAAACTCGGCAACTAAATCCTTGCCAAGCACGTCTTCAGTTGTGTACTGCATGATATCAGCAGCTTTCCGGTTCCAGATATTAACTAGACCGTTAGAGTCTACACCAAAAATTGGAGCGTTAGCGGTGTCAATTAAACGCATGTACTCCTTCTCTTGTGCAATACGATCCGTGATATCTTGACCGATTCCAACCATTCCCATCACCTCGCCTTGTTCGTTATACCGCGGTGTAGCATTCAGCAGAATTTCTACTCGACGACCGGACTTCGTAATCAACGGAAATTCAAAATTTGCTGTCTCCACACCTTCAAATGCTTTTTCCAATACGCTCCGAACTGGATCCTTGTACTCTTCCGAGATAAACTCAGCAACCAAATCCTTGCCCAAAACATCCTCATTTGTATGCTGCGTGATGTTGGCTGCCTTTCGATTCCAGATATTGACACGTCCATCAGAATCCACTCCAAAAATTGGAGCATTTGCAGTATCGATCAGTCGCATGTATTCCTGTTCCTGGGCGATGCGGTCCGTAATATCTTGCCCGATTCCAACCATACCGATGACCGCTCCATGCTCATTATATCGCGGTGTAGCATTAAGCAGGATTTCAACACGCCGACCAGCTTTGGTGATTAAAGGAAACTCGAAGTTTGCCGTCTCAATACCGTTTAGGGCTTCAGACAGAACATAGCTTACTGCCTCCTGGTAATCCTTCGTAATAAATTTCTCCACGAGGTGTTCACCCATGACAGCATCAGCCGGATACTGCATGATCTCCGCAGCATTCTTGTTCCAGATGTTTACACGACCTTCCGAGTCCACACCGAAAATCGGAGCGTTGGCAGTGTCAATCAAGCGGATGTACTCCTGCTCCTGCGCAATTCGCTCAGTAATATCTTGTCCAATACCTACAACACCAAATATTTGTCCAAGCTCGTCGTATCTAGGCGTAGCATTCAGCAAGATCTCAACTCTTCGCCCAGTCTTGGTAATAAGGGGGAAATCGAAATTGTTCGTCTGCTCGCCTTCGAAAGCTCGTTGAAGTTCCAACTCAACAGTAGCTCTGTGTTCTTCTGCAACGAAACGGTTCACCAGATCTTTTCCCATTACTTCTTCGGCTGAGTATTGAGTAATCTCAGCTGCCTTTAGGTTCCAGATGTTCACCAAACCGTCTCGGTCAACACCAAAAATCGGGGCATTTGCCGAGTGGATGAGCCGATTAGTTTCCTTCTCCTGTGCCATTCGAATCGTGATATCTTGTCCAATGCCAACAACCCCAATCACAGCACCCTTCTCGTTGTACCGTGGCGTGGCGTTCAGTAAGATTTCAACGCGACGGCCATCCTTTGTGATCAGCGGAAACTCAAAGTTAGCTGTTTCTTGGCCTTCCAATGCTTGGGAAAGCACTGTCCACACTGCCTCTCGGAAATCCTCCGGAATAAAGTTTTCGACCAGGTTCGCTCCGAGGACTTCTTCATTCGGGTACTGTGTTGTGTCGGCAGCTTTCCGGTTCCAAATGTTCACACAACCATTCGCATCCACTCCAAAGATCGGCGCATTCGCAGTATCGATAAGGCGCGTGTACTCCTGTTCCTGAGCCCGACTATCTGTGATGTCCTGGCCAATTCCAACGGCTCCACAAATGTTACCAAAATGATCGTACTTCGGCGTCGCATTCAGCAGGATGTCCAGTCGACGCCCACTCTTCGTGATCAATGGAAAGTCGAAGTTTGCTGTGCCAGTTCCTTCTAAAGCCTTCGACAAGACCTTGGCTACAGCATCTCGGTAGTCCTCGGAGATGAACTTGAACAGCTCTTGACCCATTGTGTCTTCATTTGTGTAGTCGGTGATTGCTGCTGCCTTCTTGTTCCAAATGATCACCTCACAGTTACAGTCAACACCGAAGATGGGGGCGTTTGCTGTGTCAATCAACCGACTGTACTCCTTCTCTTGAATAATACGGTCTGTTATATCCTGTCCGATTCCGACAACACCCACAAGCTTCCCAGTATGGTCGTAGCGAGGTGTAGCATTCAGCAAGATTTCCACTTTCCGGCCAGTCTTGGTGACCATCGGGAACTCAAAGTTAGCAGTCTCAGTCCCCTGAAATGCTTTCTGAAACACTGCTGCCACTTCCGACCGGAACTCTTCAGAGATCAACGTATCTACCAGATCCACGCCCATAACTTCATCGGGCGCGTACTCGCTAATCTGTGCTGCCTTGGTGTTGAAAATCACCACTCTGCCTTCGGTGTCCACGCCGAAAATCGGCGCATTTGCAGTATCAATGAGCTTTCTATACTCCATCTCCTTGGTATTCCTCTCCGTCACATCTTGTCCGATAGCGACAACGCCCATCACGGAGCCCAGCGTATCAAATCTCGGCGTCAAGCACAGCACAATCTCGACTCTCGAGCCTCTCGCCGTCACCAGTGGGAGTTCAAAATCTGCGCCTGCAATGCCAGAAAGTGCCTGGTCGATCTTCTCCGAGACGATCTTCCGGAAGCTCCTGTCCACAACTGGCAGCAGCGGTTCCCCCACCATGTCCACGCTAGCGTACCCCGTCATGGACGCCGTCTTGGAGTTCCAGACTGTAATATTTCCCTCCTTGTCCAGCTCGATAATAGGCGCGTTGGCCTGCATCATGACGGTCGCGTACTGCTTCTCCTGGATGGCCCACTCCGTCACGTCCTGGCCCACGCCGTAGACGCCCACGCACGCGCCGTCCTCAGCCAGCAGCGGCGTCATGTTGGTCAGCAC